>JANHZU010003710.1:235587-246207 GCA_032468055.1 Acrochordus granulatus
GCTGCTGCTGCTGAGGCAAAACTGCCTTTTCCTTCAGCATATTTCATGGGCGGTTTGCAAATGTTTCTTGCCTCCATATTATGAGAGGAGAAGCAACAAGAGGGGGATTTCTGCTTTATTTGGTGCAAGGAAAAGGACAATTTCTGCTCTGTGTGTATGTGCACACGCACAGCTTTAAGAATATCCCGGCGTGAAGGAGAGGAGAGAGGAGAGGAGAGGAGAGGAGAGGAGAGGAGGAGGGGACTTCCTGGAGATTGAATCTAGAGTCTCCGGAGTTCTCTCTCTTGAATGCCTTTCACTTAATTTACGCTGTTTACGCAGTGAGAGGAGAGCTCCGTTGTGAGATTTCCCACGTGAGCTGATCGCGCGGTGCTCATTGAGATCAGGTATATCGACCTGCCGCCATGCGGCAGCATAGGCAGAACGCACATGCGCGCGCTGCCACCCGTATGGGAATGGAATAAACTGCTTGAGAGGAGAGTTGGCAGAATGCACGCATGCTGCTGCCTGTATGGGAATGGAGTAAACTGCGCGAGAGGAGAGTCGGCAGAACGCGCGCGCACTGCTGCCCGTACGGGAATGGAGTAAACTGTGTGAGAAGAGAGTCGGCAGAACATGCACATATGTTTGCTGAGTTAGCAGAACTCTAGCACGGGGTTGCTGTCTGCAACAATGGAGTAAAGCACGAGGTAAAGCAGAATGTGCGTGCGTGCTTGCTGCGTTGGCAGAACTCTTGCACGGAGTTGCCTGAATGGGAAATACAGAGCGCGCTTACTAATGATGTGTAAGGTTTGGCATGAAGTTTCCTTGTCTTGTGAGACGCAGCTCATCTAGCGGAATATTTTTTTATTAATTTTTTTGCTTGTCCTGCGAGTTTCTCGTCTTGTGAGTTACTTGTCTTGTGAGGCACCACTGTACAGACTCCAATGTTAGTCAAGATCCCAGAAAAGATAATTACAACTTACCTGCCCTCCATAAAAGACTTGTATACTGAGAGGGTCAAGAAAAGACAGAGAAAACAGCTTCAGATCCCTCTCACCCAGAACACAACTTGTTTGAGCCTCTTCCACCTGTAGGCATTACAGAGTACTGCATACCAAAACTACCAGATACAAGAACAACTTTTTCCCCTGTGCCATCATTCAAATGAATGCTTGACTATTGCTATATGATCATGCTACAAAAGAGATAGAGCAGAAGGTAGAAAATTCTAATTATCCCAGAAGTTCTGTCTAATGTTATCTGGTTGAGACCCAGATAATTATATACACCTATTAATTTCAAACTTTATAACATTTCCTTCTATTGACTGCACATTTAACAGAATAACTAACATTGTTATGCATTGTTTACTTATGTTGCAAGTATACTGAGAGCTGCTGTACTGGAATCAAATTCCTTTCATATCTAACCATGCTCTGCCAATAAAATATCTGAATATCTTAGATCCCATTTCTCTGGTTCTGATACAGTAAGTTTAAGTAAAAACAACTGTTTATATGTCCGCTCTTAATAACTGAGATAACTACAGCATGGTAACTAAAATTAAGCCATTCTTTTGTTGCTAAGAATTATAATGATGATAATGCTACTATTAATAAAGAAATGTATAATCTCTAATCTATGTAAGCCACCAAGAGTCTCCAGAAATTGGCGGCATAAAAATGTGATCAATAAATAAATTAATATTGGCTATTTTTAAATATGCATTTCTTCTGAAAGACTATATATTCTGTCACAACATTATAGAGCAAGCTGGTATCCACTCTCTGGCAAATTCAAATATAGTGGTGCCTCACAAGATGAGACTAATCCGTTCCGGAAGAACGCTCTTAGTGCAAAATGCTCTTAAGGCGAAACGAGGTTTCCCTTAGGAAACAATGGAAAGTTGGACGATCCATTACACACCCCCAAAAATATTCACCAAAAAATCATTTTCAACAGAATTTGATGTAGAAATGATTGTCCCTAATATCTGAAAGAAGTATCACTGATTAACATACAATATAAAGCAGAAATAGAACTAACCAGCACTTATGGATCTGCTTTGAGGCTGCTAATAGGCTGGCTGCTGTCCGGTGCCCCCTGCTGGCTCAGAGGATCTGCTGCCTCCACTGCTGAGGAAAAACTGCCTTTTCCCTCACCAACGCCTTTCCGGGGATATTCCGTGGACAGTTTGGAAATGTTTCTTGCCTCCGTACTATGAGGGGAGCGGGCAGCAGGGATCAGGCTTGATGATGCCGGGTGATGAGGGGGAATTTCTGCTTTGTGTGTGTGTGTATACATGCGCACACTTTGAGAACAATCCGGCTGGCGCGAAGGAGATGAGAGGGAGGAGGGGACTGCCTGGAGAGAGAGAATCTGAAGTCTCAGGAGTTCCATCTCTTGAACACCTTTCACTTAATTTACTCTGTTTACGCTGCGAGAGAGAACCGTTGGCTCAGTTATGAGCTTTCCCAAGTGAGCTCATCACATGGTGCTCATCTTGCGATCAGGATGGTGCATACATTCTGGCAAGGTCAGTCACATGCACACCTCTCTCGTGCTTCTCAATGATTTCCTTCTTCAGGTCTACTTGAATCGCCCTCTTATTGCCTTTCATTTCGCACTTCTTCAAGGGGATTCCCGCACACACACACGCTCACAGTTTAGCACACACACAGTAACGGAGTAAATCACATGGCAGTGTAGGCAGAACGTATGCGCAGTTGTTGCCTGAACAGAAAATACAGAGCGTGCTGACTGATGATGCGTCACTTATCACACGAAGTTTGCTTGTCTTGTGAGTCAGCGCTTGCCTAGTGGAATAAATTTTATCAAATTTTTTGCTCATCTTATGAGAATCTTATCTTGTGAGATGCTCGTCTTGAAAGGTTCCACTGTATGTAATTATGGAAACATCAACAGCTCTCTACAATTTGACCAAATGAGCTAGTATTTCAAACTGCTAGAAGAAATATTTTCAAGCACTGCTAGAAAAATCCCAGAAGTTCACTGGCAGATGCTGAGAAACGTGTTGGTTAATAACTAGAAAGCTGTATTTATTTTTTTAATCGAGTTCCAAATAGGACTGCAGGTAGAAATTTAACACTATGCATAACATTAAGGAGGAAGTTAAAGTATTTTATTACCAACCACTTTTTAGTTAAAGTTAAAACACATTTTAATCTCTAGAATCTTCAGAAATGCCCAAGGCATCACTTTATTCTTATAAGTGAATTATAATAAGGGTCCATCCTCTATCCAAACATCTTATATCAAGACATAGCAAAAAAAGTAACATCATTTAAAAACATTTATATTGCCAAACATTTCCCTTTTTCCTTGGAATTTCCCACTTAAGATATACTTTGCTTTGTTTTGTTTTCTTTCTTTCTTTCTTTATTGATCATATTTCTGTGCCGCCAATTTCCGGAGACTCTTGGCAGCTTACATAAGTTAGTGATTATACATTTTTCTTTATTTTACCCTGCTCCCCCCTCGGCTGGCCAGCAATGTTCATATCCGGGGTGTCCTCCAAGACTCCTGCTCCGCCCCCAGGATGGGAGAGTTTTTTGTGCCGACTTTGATGTTCCATCGCACCAAGTCGCTCCTCCGTCAATTTGCCGGCCAGCAATTTTCCCTCCGAAGTAGGTCCCCATTAATCTACTTGCATTTTCATGTGCTTTCGAACTGCTGGGTAGGCAGGGGCTGAGGCAAGTGACAGGAGCTCACCCCATCATGCGGAGCTTGCAAATCGAACCTGCCAGAGTGCAGGCCATTTCTGGATGACATAACTGGCGGCACTAATCCACTGCGCCACCGCACCTCAGTCACATATTCTTATATGCACAAGAGCCTTATCTAGCTTTTACTCATCAGTATTTCATCTACTTCAGTTCTCTATTTAGCATCAATGTTTCAAGCTGTCTAAAATACTAAATGGTCTTATTTGGCATGGTATTCTTTCTCTGGGTGCATATCTTTTTGTTCTTTAATTCTTCTAGGTTTTTTTATAGTGCAAAGTCTTCAGAGTCATTGGGAGTTGCATATTTTTTAAATCTATGGATAAATAATTAAGGTCACTGGAAGTACAGATAATTCATTAATTAACTATCTTAATTAAATGGGGAGACATCTCTGAGACGTATCATTCAAGTGCAGCCCCAAAATATTTATAATTTCCTATTTCTGTTTTGTTAATATAAAATGAGTTTATAGCTTGTGATTAAATATATTGTGATAATGCAGCTTATGGATTGATGAAACAGAAAAACGATAACTAGTAAGCTTCATCAGTAAAAAGAACCAGCAGAAAGTTGGGTTGCATGGCTGAAACAGGAGGTGTTACATCCTTGTCACCTCAATGAGATTACTACAATTCACTTTATATGGGCTGTCCTTGAGTTATAATGGCAATTGGGACTGGCATTTCCATCACTAAACAACTGAATGTACTTTACATTGTAAAGTACAATGTCATATGACTGCACCACTTAGCCACAGCAATCTCTGTAGTCCCAACGGCTGTTGTTAAGTGAGGATCAAGGTTGCTATGCAAGCACCTCCTTTCAACTTCCAACAACCAAAGTCATTGAGGAAGCTGGCAGGAATTTGCAAGTCTCAGATGGCTTACAAAAGGCCCACGGGCAAGCTAAGTAATTGCTGCTGGGTGGGAGAAGGAGCGAGAGAATGCATGGATGGCTGGGTAATGCAGCATAAGCATGGTAGAGCTTGGGGTAGCTGCTGCCAGGTTGAGGAGAGTGTGCAAGAGGTCAGGAAGGATGCATGAATAACCAGGGAAGCACAGCACAAACAGAGCAAGGCTTAGCCTCCTCCAACAGGTGAGGGAGACTTAGCCAAGCAATTTGCAATTTTCTCTGCTGGCTTCCCCATTGACTTTACAAGTGGGAAGTTGTCAGGAAAAGTGTGATCATGTGACTATGGGATGTTGCAATCCTCGTTAAATGTGAACCTAGCCAAGGATCCAGATCGTAATCATATGACTGTAGGGATGCTGGGACAGATGAAATTTCAAAGACCAATCACAGTCACCACTTGTTCAGCATAGTTGTAACTTCCAACAGTTGCTGAACAATGGTTATTATCCAAGGATTTAAATGTAATTAAACAAAATACTATGAGATGTGTTTTGCGGGAACTGTGTTGGTTGCCAGTGCTCATGATTAGCTATAAAGCAGTTTATATTTTGGCCATTGTAACCTTCAGAATAACTTTCCAGATGGAATCAATTCACCTACAGCAAGGAGAGAATCTTCTGCACACCTAACCTAAGATACTTCAGGAGGATTGAGACCCAGATAATTATAGTCTTGGTGGCAGCTATCCAAGAACAGCATATCCTGTCAGGTCAAATGTGCCTCTATCCTTATAGTGAAAACAGTATTTTCAGGAGATTATTTGAGCAAGATCTTACTAACAGTATCAACAGCTTCCATTAGCAGCATTTACTCTGTATACTTGTGGATAAGCTGAAAATTTTAGGTGCCAAAATACAGCCAAAAAATTGGGATCAGCTTGGGCTAATCTGTGAGTATATATAGTATATAGTAAATATACTATAGTATATATATAGTAATACTTTTTAAAAGGACCCATATAGCCTATATGTACTTGTGGACAAGCCCATATGCTCTTAAATCAACCTTCAAATTTTAACCTTAAATACCATGAAAAATGCTACCCATGGATAAGCCAATTAAATTTAACAAAAATTTCAAAACTTATCTGTAGGTGACACATTTTTCACAATATTCAGGTAAAAAATTCAAGGGTAACTTATCCACAGATGGGTTTGTATATACGGTAATATTTTGGGGGGGGGAATTGTTCTATCTTGGTTTTATGGATGATTTTAGTTCATATATTCAAATCAACATGGAACTGCTAGAATATAAATGCACATGAATACAAAAATATCCTATTTGTTAATGTCTGTGAAGACTCTCACTCGTCCAGGGTAATTGCATCGCAACAAAGTTTAAAAAACAGGCACCTGGACTGGAGAAAAATCCAATCCAGATGCCTGTTTTTTAAACTTTGTTGCGAAACCTATTTGTTAATGTGAATAAAAAATAAATACATCAACTTCTAAAAGTTCAAGGATACATTAGGCTTTGCATGGCACATCAACATCTGTACTATAAAAATGGGTGGAGCCAAGGCCTGTTTCAGGACAGAGGTTCAGAAATTGTAATAATGAAATGGGTGCATCAATTTCAGAACACAACATCATCCCATCTGGATCAGGCAAGCCCA
This sequence comes from Acrochordus granulatus, assembly GCA_032468055.1. Classification (NCBI taxonomy): domain Eukaryota; kingdom Metazoa; phylum Chordata; class Lepidosauria; order Squamata; family Acrochordidae; genus Acrochordus; species Acrochordus granulatus. The sequence continues at coordinate 241,846 of JANHZU010003710.1, forward strand.
TCAGTCTAGCATATTGTTCTTCATAATTACTAACCAGGTATCTTTGGGGTATTTGCAAAAAGAAAACAAAAGTATACCCTCCTCCCATCACTCTTTCCATGCAACTTGTATTTGGAAGCATATTAGATTAAAAATGGAGACACCCAGATTATAGTCCATCTCAGCTCAATGGGTGGCTTTGGGTCAAACACTCTCTCTCAGCCCAACTCTTCTTCAAGGATGATTGTTGTAGAGAAAAACAGGAAGGAGTATTATGAATACTATTTTGAATTTCTGTACAAAGATAGGACATAAATCAAATAAATAAGAAATTTCAGGTTATCTACATTTGATCTTAACCAAAAAAACAAGAAATAGATTATAAAGATCAATAGGTCTTTATATCAATAAGAGACCTCCATTAACTGACTCAATTCAATTTTAAAATTACCCAAATTAGTGGCCATAAATATGTCTTATGTTAATGAATTCAAAAGGTTACATAAGGGCTATGTGAAGCAATGCTTTCTTCCCTCTCTTCTCAAATTCCTTCTGACAGTTTCATTGGATAGACTCAGAAAGGATGAAAAAGTTTCCTCAATCTGTTTTACAAAATAGTTTGTAACCAAATGATGTCAATACAGATTTACACAGAGAATTTTATGCACTTCAGACATGTCTTCTCTCTGCCACCTTTATTTCAAGGCACAAGTTCCAATCTTTTCTCCTAAGGAAGCTGTCCAAATCCCCAACTATCTTGACTCCCAACTATCTTGACTCCCTCTTCTGCACTTTTTCTAGTTCTATTATATTCTCTTTTCAAATACAAGGAGAACTACATCCACTACTTTAGATGTGAACATACATAAACTTTTTCTCAAGTTAAGTCAGAGCAATCTGAAGAAACTTCATGGGCCTGGACCAACACAAGAAACATGCCTACCATTATCCACAAAACTTCTGCCTGCCTTTTGCAAGAACAGTCCCAAACTGCCATCAGCTGATCAACTGCATGGAACATAACAGTACCCAAGATTTAAAAAAAAATTCTTCTACCGATCCTTTTTAAAAGTAATGCAAAATTATTTAGCAATAAAAGATGGTGTAGCAAAGCCAACATTCTGCTTTGCTCAAATAGCTGCTGCTATTTGGGTAACCAAAGCTGTTTTCTTTTTCCAGATTGGAAAATGCTTATCTTTTCCTGTTGAAATTGGTGAAAAACAGAGCAAATATTTTATTTGAAGGAGTACAATAGCTTATTCCAATTTTTACCAAATGTCACATTTCATAATTACTCTTATGATCAAGGTGTGAATGGAGGGGGTTTCTAACAAAAAAGTGGAAAAAATTACCTGATGCATTGGAAGAGCAACTGCCACCTGCTGCATCAAGTTCTTCTGCCTCCAGTTGCCTATATTTCTTTACATATTCCTCTTCAGCATTTTGCAGGACAGATATCCTAAAAGTAAAAAATCAAATTAAAATGGAAACTTATAATAAAAAATCTGACAATCCCCAATTACCACCACAAAATAATTTTACAAAGATGTATATTTGTTATGGGCACAGTCTTCTGATTCCACAATTTCTATCCATGAAAAAACTCATTTTCTAAACAAAAAATTCTAGGACACTGAGCATACAAGGAAATAAAATGTCTAAGACAAACTAAAATAATCTCTAAAGTAGAAAGCAAGTATTATGCAATCTTCACAAGATGTTTTGGAATGCAGTTCCCACGATCTTTCAACTAATACGTCCAATATAGACTAGATGTGATGAAACTCACACACCTAGAGTCACTCGCTCACTCACTTAAGAGTCTCTCATATGCAAAAACAGTGCATGAGAGCAATTTGTGAAGCATTCAAGCACTGTGGGTGACAAATCTGCTGCAAATATAAACAGAACTATATGATTTTTTACTGGAAGTTTTAATAATGTATCAGCATGAATACTTATTCTGCCTTTTACTATTTTATATATCAAATTTAGCAACTACCCATCACACTCATAGAGCAACTCTGGATGGTGTACAATTTTCCAGTATTCAGTACAAGTAATAAAAGGGAGGGAATAGCAAGTTAAGAGACAGGGTTCCATTGTTATTTTTAATTAAAGTCTCCAAAACCAATTACATTCAAGAATTTTGAAGGAATTTGCAAATATTATTTTAAAGTTCCTGTAATCTTTGATAAATTACGAACAGAAAATGTTGTTTTTGTCTTCAAACAGATGTATAAAGAATTCCAAGAGAATTACGTCGATATTATGTGTCAGCTTATCAGTAATGCACAAAACTCTGTTTAGAGTGTAGTTCTGCAAACCATGTAGTTCTCTTGTATGTCCCTGTTGAGATTTGCTCTTCTTGTTCTGGAATGGGACAACTTTAACCATATAAACAATTAAATTAAATATCTGAATTCAGACCTAGAAATGTTACATATGAGACAAAATTACAACTGCTAATCATGAAGTACTAAGTTCACATTTATGCTGAGACGTAATGTGGCTTTTTTTGGGTTTAGCATGTATATGAACATAGCCTGTTGTAGTTTGCATCAAAGCTAATGGCCCCAATCCAAATATACAGTTGGCATCCTTCTCAGATGTTACACTGGAGGCTGGAGATTGTTCATGTTGCCATCAGCTCTACAATGCATAACATACTATTTAGTGGAAGAAAACTGTCTGATTAATCTATTTTTCTTGATAAATCAGTGAACTAAATACTGTTAGTACAGCATCTTCAATATTTTTCCAAATTCTGCATCATTTACACAATCAGATTATTCCATGTTAGAACAGAAACTGTATTTAAGCTGCAAAGTTAATACTAGTGCTTTAATGGAGATCTGGAAAAGCTTTTGTGGACACAATTCCATTACCAGGCATACCTAAGAACAGACATATTGGATGAAAATCTAAATCAGAGCTGATAATGTTCTGAGTCTTACAGTTCAAAAAAATGACAGAGAACTAACCATTCCAGCATTCCATTAATATTGTTAGTAAGAGAAAGTGATAAGGCATTAAGAAGGCAAGTAAATTTAAGTAGAAAAAAATAAGATGGAGCAACGCCACTGGAAATTGCTCTCTTGAACATAAGCATTTTTGACAGCAGCCCTTCTTTCACAAACCTTAATAATGTTAAGCCCTTATTTTTCCACTTGAATGCCCAATTCTCTATCCCAGCATCAATGCTTCCATAAGGAAAAGACTGGAGGTTTCATATAAAACTGATGCTAATCACTCTTAATCCAAAGGGTGTGCTTTCGACTGTACTGATGGTCTTACACACATCTCTTCTTGACCAAGAACCTGTATCTCGCTTTTTCTCAGCTCCTGCATTTTCTCTTTAAACAGAAGGACTAAGAATGTGCTGCTCAAGATGGCAACTGCACTAAGGCTTGTCTTTCCATCAATTAGATGTTCTTATATGTACTATCACCCACATTACTGTTTGCTAGAAAATGCACAACTGTGCTAGCATTGAAAAGACAGATGTACCTAAATATTGCAAAGGAGCACTTAATAAAGGTTGCTCTGTTGAACAGAGTATGCTGTTGCACCTTAATAGCGTACAGCAGAATATATCACATAACTCAGATTACACTGTCAGAAATAGCATATACACAGTATAACTATTTTATTATTTATATAAGGTTGCCCAACTCAGTAATTTTTAACATCAAAAATATCAACAAAAAGAATATTTTGATCTAAGTGTTCTTTCTAATATTATTCTGATTTTTCTAAAATAACATCCATACTACAATTTTCAGATTCACAGGTCAAATTCATTCAGGATATATTTTTTCCAATCTCCAAGAGAGTAGGGAGACACTTCTATTTTCATAACACTAGGTTCTGGGTTCAAAAGACAAAATAATGATGACAGATTCAGGGAAATAAAAACTTTACATATTCTCAAGATACAGAATTTGCCACAATTTGGTCATACCATCAAATTGAATGGAATTTGTGCCATCTATGAGCTTCCTATTTGTATCTCAAGGTTACTCTGTGAACAGAACAAAATATTAGGTTAATGCAGCGTACTTTTGGGAGGAGGAGTTATGTGTTTTCACACTGCTATATATGAGTTCAGCTCCCCTCCATTCACCAAAGGGAACTCCTTCAGCAAGATGCAGGAACAGCTCAAATAGTCAGGAGCTAAGCTCCATTTCTAGGAACCTGGAACGTGAGATCCATGAATCAAGGAAAACTGGATGTGGTCAAACATGAGATGGCATGTTATCTTAGGAACATCTTAGGAATCAGTGAACTAAAATGGACAGGAATGGGAGAATTTAATTCAGATGATCACTACATCTACTACTGTGGACAAGAATCCCTGAGAAGAAATGGAGTAGCCATCAT
>JANHZU010003710.1:259426-270138 GCA_032468055.1 Acrochordus granulatus
GGTTATAAACTGCTTCTTTTAGGAAAACAGATCTTTGGAGAAAAATGGAGAAAAAGAGAAAAATATATTTTATTTCCCAATAAAATATATGTCATCCAAAGTTCTTTTTTCTCATCAATCTCATACCCAACTTGCGGGGCATATGCACTGATGATATTGTTCACTACCCTTTCAATTTCCAGTTTCACATTCATGATTCTATCCGTCACTATCTTCAATTCCAATACATTCTTGCTAAGGTCTTCCTTTAAGATTATTCCTAAGCCATTTCTCTTTCTATCCATGCCATGGTAGGACTGCTTGAACCCACCTTCAATGTCTGAGTGTGATCAGGTCTGGAATGAGCCCAGATTGTGTGAATTCACCCTTTTTATGCAAGAATTAGTGAACTGATATTCTACCTACGGAGATTTATAATGAATGAGCACCTTTCTCTAGATTTCTAAATTATCTGAGAAAATAGATCCACTTTTGGTTTGGTGTCCAGTTGTGAAATTGTCTTTTCAAAATCAAGATGGATTTCCCAGTAACTTTAAGCAATAATTTTCATTCAATTTGCAGTAGTGTTTGTGTTTCTTATTTATCAAATTTATATAGCTGTCTGTCTCACCAAAGTGACTCTGAGCAGCAAACAAGAGTCAAAAGAAAAATAAATAAAAAATACACAAAATATTTCTTCTCCCTCTCCCATCTTATTTACCATTTTGGGTAACGATGCTATAATTTGCAATCTTTTTACTGCAATAAAGTATTTTAAATGGGATGAACAGTTAAAAGCAGTGCTTAAGTTACTGATTATTTTTCTTTACATGAACTACCTACTGTTCATGCTGATAAATTTTCTACCACACTAAATGAAGGTCAATTAATTTAATAGTGGTCTTTCATTGTTTTAACCGCATCTTTTCAAATGATGTCCAAGCACGTACAATAACATTTTTCATAAAACACATGTCCCCATCAGCTGACAAGAGGACAGTGTAATAATAGTTGCTGCATTATCCTATCAGATATATACATGGAGAAACAGAAACATTTCACACAGTATTTTTATTTTTTTCCTCTCAAGGCAATACTAAAAAGAACTATTTGAATTACAGTATATGGTCCTGCAAGGATATGCTCAAGATTATATGTACTTGGGAATGTCAACAAAAATACTCTTTGAACTGAGCCCAACACTACCAAATCTGGTCTGGCGGAAGAACCTAGCCAAAGAAAGATTGAGTTTGAAAATCAGACAGGCTATGGAGAAAAAGAAATACGCACAAAACATCGCAATGGGAAAAACATATTATGCGTAAAGGTAAAGGAGACCCTGCCAGTCATGACCGACTCTAGGGTGCAGTGCTCATTCCCGTTTCCAAGCCAAAGAGCCAGTGTTCGTCCTGGGACGGCTCCGTGATCATGTGGCCTGCATGACTGGACGCCTAAGGCGCACGGACATTGTTACCTTCCCACCGGAAGGGGCGGTACCTATCTACTCGCGCTCGCGCGCTTTCAAACCGCTCGGTGGGCAGAAAAGCAGGAGCTCACCCTGTTGTGTGGCAACACTGGGTAGTAGTTTGAAATATTGGCAAATGCTACATTTTCAATCCTCCTCTTTCTGGTTATGTGATGCAGAGGAAAGTATATGCTGATCACCCCTACTTCTCAGTTCACGCATCCTAACAGATGCAATACTATGAGTGGAGAGCAGAGACACACAGGCATATCTGCAGCACGTGGCCAAAAATGTCAAGATGGCAGCCACAGTTGTGGAATCAAAGCTCCACCTGTTTTCCACATTGATGGGCAGAGCTTCAGTCACCTTGTGTGACTTTTTGACCATGCTGTCCAGACACCCCTGCAAATATCTGACGTTACTTTTTTACACAAACTTATTGCTGCCTCCAATAGCCACTGTTGGTAAAGGGGTGGTAAGAATTCCAGAAACCATGCTCATTTTCCTTATCTTATTTAAAACATTTTGCAAAAATAATTATGTATTTTTGCATAATATTTTAGTCTCTGGTTAAATTTAAGCTGAAATGTAGCTTGTATACAACCCATACTGTTAGATTCTAGCTCCTTATGACAGGTAATAAAATTAGGTTCAACTTTCAAATGCAAAAAAATTGGAGACATCAAGGGAATGTTTCATGATAAAGGACAAAAATGGCAGGGACCTAACTAAAGCAGAAGAGATTAAGAAGAGGTAGCATGAATACACAGATCTATACAAGAAAGATCTAAATGTCCCTGATCACCACAATGGTGTGGTTGCTGACCTGGAGCCAGACATCTCGGAGTGTGAGGTCAAGTGGGCCTTAGGAAATCTTTCTAACAATAAAGCCAGCGGAGTTGATGGTATTCCGACTTATTAAAAATCCTAAAAGATGATGCTGTGGAAGTGCTGCACTCAATATGCCAGCAAATTTGTAAAACTCAGCAGTGGCCACAGGATTGGAAAATGTCAGTTTATGTTCCAATCCCAAAGAAGGGCAATGCGAAAGAATGTAGAAACTATCCTACATTTGTGCTCATTTCACATGCTAGCAAGGTTATGCTCAAAATACTACAAGGTAGACTTGAGCAGTATGTGAATCTAGAACTACCAGTAGTACAAGCTGGGTTTGGAAGAGGCAGAGGAACTAGAGATCAAATTGCCAACATTCGCTGGATGAAGGATAAAGCAGGGGAGTTCCAGAAAAACATCTACTTCTGCTTCACTGACAACGTTAAAGCCTTTGATTGTGTGGATCACCACTGATTGGCAAAGAGAGATCGGAATAGACCATCTTACTTGTCTCCTGAGAAACCTGCATGCAGGTCAGAGAAGCTACAGTTAGAATTGGACACGGAACAATTGATTAGTTCAAAATTTGAGGAGTATGACAAGTTTGTAGAGTACAAGTTTGCGTATTGTCACCCTCCTTCCTTCTATGCAGGAAGCATCACGCAAAACTCCAAGCTGGATGAATCACATGCCAGAATTAAGATTGCCGGGAGAAATATCAACAACCTCAGATATGCAGACGATACCACTCTAATGGCAGAAAGTGAAGAGGAGCTAAAGAGCCTCTTGATGAGGGTGAAAGAGGAGAGTGCAAAAGTGGCTTGAAACTCAACATTAAAAAAAATAATCATGCATCTGATCCCATCACTTCCTGGCAAATAGAAGGGGAAGAAATGAAAGCAGTTATAGATTTACCTTTTTGGGTTCCAAGATCACTGCAGATGGTGACTGCAACAATGAAATTAAAAGACGCTATGGCAAACCTAGACAGTAGATTAAAAAGCAGAGACATGACCTTGCTGACAAAGATCTATACAGTCAAACCAATGGTTTTCCCAGTGGTAAATTTTAGCTGTGTGTTGGACCATAAGGAAGGTAGAAAGAACACTGAAGGATTGATGTTTTCGAATTGTGGTGCTGGAGAAGACTCTTGAGGGTCCCTTGGACTGCAAGGAGATCAACCAGTCAATGCTACAGGAAGTCAACTCTCACTATTAATTGGAAAAACAGACAATGAAGCTGATACTTTGGCCACCTAACGCGAAGAAGAGACTCATTGGAAAAGACTGTGATGCTAGGAAAGATTGAAGGTAAAAGGAGAAGGGAATGGCAGAGGATGAAATGTGTAGATAAAATCATGGGCGTAGCGGGCATGGGTTCGAGTGGGCTCTGGGAGATGGTGGAGGACAGGAAGACCTGGTGTGACAAGATCCATGGGATTGCGAAGAGTCAGACATGGAAATTGGGCTAATTTAGTAAACTATTAAGAAAACAACTTTTGAATATGAATTATCTAGTTTCCTGATTCCACAGTCATTTACTATCACATGTACACTTGACTTGCTGTTACTGCTTCTAAAGAACTTTTAAGAATTTCTGAAAATTAAAATATGCTAATTATGTTATTTCCAAACCTCATCTATATTTTATAGATATGTTTTCCAAATCTCCAGTAACAAGAATAGAAAATTGTGTTCTCCCCAAAAAAGATATTTTTTACATATCTGTCTGCACCTCAATCTTCCACTTTGTCTCAGTGGCTCAGCTTGCTGCCAAACGGATGGAGAAGTGGAAGCAGGGAGTGCGGTGTTCCACAGGTGTCACAAGTCAGTAATAAGGGACTGTCAGCTGTGGACATCCTTTTAAAGTGCATTGTGGTTTCAGCCCCTAGGGCGTAATATGGAGGAAGAGGACAGGAAGAATGACTCTTGCTCAAGTCATTCTATATTTAAAACTTCTTAAGCAAAGCTGCAGAAAGAGAAACCGGATTTGATTTTTCATCTATATAACACTATAGTTGTGATCATACATCCAAAGCACAAAAAAGGCAACCACATTTTATCGTAGGGAGCCTTGTGAACTTAGTCTGTTAATTTATGTGCAGTAAGTTGCGTGAACCAACAAAGTTAGAATAATTGAATAGACTCTGGATAACAGTGAGTAAGCATAGCCTCTACGTAGAACTACTGCCAGTTACTGTTAACAAATCTTCAAAAATTTTAAATGATGGGAGTTCTAGTCCACTTGATATATTTTTTCCAACGCAGTCTGCATTGGCACATATACCTGTGGTTTGGGTTAGGTCAATGTTTTTCACCCTCAGCAACTTTAAAATGTATGGACTTCAACTCCCAGAATTTCCCAACCAGCATGTTTAAAGAGTTTTTAAACTGTCATGTGGCTCAGCTGGGGACAGAAAGAAGAAACATGGTGGTGTAGCTATAGCAGCCCCATCGTCACTTTTTGCTGATGTGTTAATGGCTAGAAAGAAGAGTACTCTCAATTCGGTGTCATTATGGGCTTCAGACAAAATGAGAAGCCCTGCTAAACCTAAGAGAAGCCATGCCTAGGCCTGTTAAGTTGGCCAACATTATGTGACTTGGTTAAGGTTTCAGCCTTGCCTAATGAGGTCTGCTTATTAAAGATAATGTATCCTGGACAAGCTTGCTCAGTCTCTGTAGTGGCTTACCACGTCGTGTGAACACAGGCTAAGATTAACTTTACCAGTTAGGCCTCCAGGATTTATAATATAGGAAGGTTTGCTGAGCATCCAATTTCCAAAATAATGGTAGTCTGGAACAACGTCACCAGCGTTGGAAAAATGTACTGTGGTATCTTAAAAGACTAGCAAGCTTCTCATCCTTAAAGCAATGTAATCCTCAAAGCTGTAACTTGTTAAAATGTGAGCCTTTGTTAAAAGTTAATACTACTGTACTCTGAATGTGCTGCCTCCCAAAGTAGCCTATCATATTTTAACATAAGCTAATTTGAAAACCCACTCAGTGTAGTTATGATCTTTCATGCAAATTTGAAAAATTTCATTAATTGATATAGCGAACTGTAGTTAAGTCAGGATTTGCTAAGTTGTGGATTAACTGACCCATATTCAAAGAAACTTTGATTCAGCATATTTAAATAGGAGGAAGATGCGTTGGATATATTAACTGCCTTGAGTTATAGTGAATATATGAATCAGATCAGTATTTGAGGAATCCATAAATTTGGGCATTTTTAGAGATAAAAGGCATCTTGGAGCCCCCATTTGACCCCCTGAAATTCAAGACATATTTCAAAACATTTGTTCTGTTTATCTATTTTATGAAAATATCTTCCTGAAGAACAATATTTGCTATTATGCACTCTTGTGAGTTTTATGTTGCCTGATTTGAAAGGCTTGGTTCTATGCCTTAGTTATTCACATGTGGTTTCTTGTTCACCACATAAACTACTTTTCTTTAAGATTTTAGTTTTTACACCCAGATCAAGGTCTAAAGAAACCAAGGAAATTATATAATACAACAGAAGAAGGAAACCACAGAAGAAACACCAGGAAGCCTTTGATATGCCAGGGTTTGGGGAATATATATGATTTCTACTATTAGGAAGTATTAAATTATTAGGAAGATGTCCAATTAAGAGTTATAATTTCATTTGTGATGTGAATTTAATGTGAACACTATGAGTTTTATTTTCAGCTAAACACACTGGAAAGGGCTATAATGTCTAATACAAATAGAACGATTGGCTGTAGAACAGATCTCAACTTACATGAACTTAAGAGATTTACAGTATTTGGAATTACTGTATACTGTATGTGCTGATCAACCCCAATGCAGAAAGCAAACTGGGGAGGCAGAATTCCAGGAAAAATAAAGGCCTGGGCATATTTACAAATAGGAGTGATGTTTGACCTACTACTGAGTGGAAAACCCCTCAGAAGACTTTCATATCAAGTGACTTACTATTTATTACAAATGAATGGAGACTTGCATGGTGTAAGAAGAGACACGATGAAGATCATAAAGGTATTTCTTCTCCATGATTGTTTTCCCTCGTTTCTCTTTATTAACCTATAGAGATCTATAAAAGGGGACTTAACTTTCAGGTCGCAGAGTTCTTCCTGTCCCAACACCTAAAAGGAGGTGCACGCAAAGAGAACGCATACAAAGTAATTTTTCAACCCGAGCAGCAATATAGCCGGTCCTACCAGCAAATGCAAAAAATACAAAAAGACACGAGGAAAGTACCGGCAGGCCTTCGCTTGCAGCAGCAAATCATACTAGAAGGGGAAGGAAGTTAACTAGAAGTTATCCTGTTTTTCCAATTCCATCTTGGGCGAGTATTTAGTCCAAGGTGGAATTGGAGAAACAGGAAAAACAGCCACAGCACAGAAGCAAATCCGGAACATTAATGGAGCCGGGGCCGCTTGAACACCCGCCACCTGGCTGGAGACGATGGAATAAAAGCGTTACGGTGCTAACGCAGCCCTGCTGAGGGATACGGCGGGGGGAGCTGCCGTCGCCCTGCCTTTGGTCAATCGGAAGCACCTCCTGCGCCGACTTGAGAACGGCGGGACTGACTTTTAGTATCGAAATGCGGAAAGGCTGAATCCCGCGTCCTTGCGATGACGCACAATCGGTGCCCTCGAGGAAGGGTGGACGGTCGCTTCTCCGCGCCCCGCTCCACGCGCGCCCGCTCGGCTCTGCCCCGTCCGGCGAGACCCCGCGCGAGCGCGTCGGAAGAGGCTCCTCCCGCGCCCCCCCCCGAGGCCCAGCGAGGAGAACCTGGGCCGCGACACGCGCGAGCCGAAGAGCAGGTGGGCGGGCCCGCTCGAAGCGCGCCTCGCATTCCTCGCTCTCCCCCTCCCCTTTTCCTGCTCATTCCAAGGGCGGTGGGGAAGCCCCTCCCCCTTTCCTCTCCAGTCCTGGCCAATGGGAAAGCGCCGTGGTTAACCCCTGGCGAGGCGGAGCGGAGCTTAGCTGAGCGGAGAAAAAATTCTGAGGCAAAAAGAGGACGACGAGGAGGCGGCGGCGGCCGTGGTTTGCGTTGTCCGTTCTCGGTACTTCTCCTGCTGTCATCATCGCCCGTGAGGTGAGACGGGAAGGAAAAAAACAGAAAACGAGAACACCATTCTGCGAGGGGGGAAATAAAACAACCGAAGCTACCTTCTTCTCAGGTCTCGAGAGCCAGAAGAAGCGGCAGCGCAGCCAGGCCTGGCCCGCGGTCTCCCCCTTTCCTTCGTTGCTTTGACCGGTGCTTGATTTGCACTAGTGACAGCGCCGGAAATGATGCCGGTGAGCAAGACTGAGAGGGTAAAAAGAATGGTACAGTTTATTGGAACGTGGGGAAGAATCTTGGTGGGATTAATCTTTCCCCTCTCCGGGGGTTTGCGACGAAAGGCCGGCAAGGGAAGCCGCCAGGACACCCTTAGCAACGATCCGGTATCTGGGATTTTCAGCCTCCCCCTGCATAGATCTTGATTCGATTAGGGGCACCGCTTTTGATCTTTCCCTTCCCCAGCAGATGCAGGAAGGATCTCCCCCAGTTCTGTGTCCTAAGTGGCTGAATGTGACAGGGGACAGGGACAGGTTACTGGAGATTTTCCTCCGGCTGATAAGATTAGATATTGGGGTTTATTGAAGGACGGAACAGATTATAATCCCCTCCTTTTTTCATGATTAGCTTCCTCTCAATCCTCCCTAAGAAAAGATTGGTCAGCTTCTCAGGAGGATTTAAGCCACTGCTGCCAAGCCTCACCCCAAAACTATTAGTTGTTACTTCTTAGATTGCTGTTAGGTTTATGCTTAGGAGAAGGTTGATTTTTATCATCATTGGATTACTGTGTTTTTTATTTATGCTGTTTTTGGTAGAGAATTCAAATGGAAAAAATTGAGATGTATGAGTTCCCTGGCCTTTCATCTGGCACAATGAAGGGGTAATCTATGCATCAAAGTAAACATAGGATTTCATCATCATAGCATAGGAAAACATCATCATAGGTGAAAGGCTAGAATAGAATGAGACACATTCTTGCTACAATTCTATGTCTATTTTTGTATGAGTATATCCCAATCCAGAAAGCCTTACTCATGAGTGAGTACGGTTTGATTTCTATTTAACAGAAACAGGAAGTATTAGATCAGGGTTTAAATTCCTTTGGTATGATTTTGTGTGTATTTATATAATTTTTTGCCTCCTAAAAACATACTTGCAACATGTTATGCTGCTCATCTCAACATAAAAGAATGTGACCTTGCTTTCCTGCTTTATCTTTTATAGCATTGTTAGGTTTTTTTATTCTGTTTATCAGGACTCTGCTGTTTATATTAGTTAGCTCTCTTCATGTTCATATATATTTTATCTGTAAAGATTAATGAATTTCTTATTTGCTTGGCTTAGAAAATTATTTTTTGTTCTCTGGTATGCAAAAAAAATCCTATGGTTTTTCGGAAAAAATATACTCAACTACAAATTCCATAATATATCTAAAAATAAATAAGGGAGGGGCAGAATTCCTTGCATTACTAATCCTATGAAAAACTGCTTCAACAGGAGTAAGAAATGTTGATTGTGTATGCTGAAATTATAGTAGCATAGATGAAATTTTGTAGAATATAATTTTAATAAGAATAATGAGACAAACCTATTTGGTTAACTCCCACTGATTGTATGATGATAGTATACCTCAATTGTCAAAAACAGGGATATTAGAATTAATGAGTTTACAGAAGGTGCCAATGATTGTAGATCTCTGGAATGAGAAACATTTTCAAGGATAATGCATAAGAGAGCAATGTCTTTGTTAGGCTGAACCAAAATGTTATAAAACATTCAACAGAATTTCACATTTTGGGGAAAACATGGCTGCTTTTTTAGTATTTCGATTGATCTCAGTAAAGGTATTTCCTTACTTTTTTTCTCATTAAAAATCAGCATGGCTATCTTTTTGTTTGCGTGTGTGTAAACTTACTAACTTAGTGTTCTTGCAGTTCAAACATACTTCCTGAGTTCATTCAGTAGAAATGTTCTTTAGACTCCATTCAGTAAATAAGTGTAGCTTTGTCTTTGGATATGGTTTTATTGCACTATGCCATATAGGAGTTTTTGCTTTTAAAGTTTTACCTTGCAAAATAATCATAACATTATTAGAAATTAGATGTAAAACCAAGCATAATCACTTTTACAGAAACTGTGTACAGTCAAAGTAGATCCCATTTTCTGAATACTTCATGATATCCATGTAATTGTGTTTCTTAAACCTTTTCTCTCAGATTCTCTTCACACTTTTAAAAATTATGGAGGACCCTGAGTTTTTGTGTGTATCAATATTTAGTGTATTAAATTTTGCTACCTCTTCTCACAACTGTTTGATGGAATTTTAATATTGTATTATTTTTCAACATAGGCTGGCAAATAATTTTGATTTTGAGGACCCATAGAGGGTCTTGGGAGATCCACAAGGTCCTAGGACCACACTTTAGGAAACATTGTTCTATTGTCTAAAGTTTTTTAAGATGTCTATATTTTAATAATTTTACTCTTTTTAATATTTATTTCTATATTTTATATCCATAAATTCCTATGTCAACTATTATTGGTTTTATACTAATCTGGTACCAGAGTTATATTAATGAATGAGTGCTTCAAATATTTTAGGAAAAAATAAATAACAAAGAAAATAATTTCCATAAATGTGGAACAACTGTCTCACCCATTCCTGTTGTGAAATCCTGTCTTATTGCCTTCTTTATTTCCTTTTTCATAATTTCAACCTCTTTCAGTCCCCATTCATCCTATTCCTTAACACTTTGGGGCTGGAGAATTCACATACTACAGAATAAAATGGAGATCTGGAGTTTTAAATAGCTAAACTATTTAAAATCCTAAAAGATGATGCTGTTAAAGTGCTGCACTCAATATGCCAGCTAATTTGTAAAACTCAACAGGATTGGAAAAGGTCAGTTTACATTCCAATTCCAAAGAAGGGCAATGCCAAATAATGTTCAAACGACTTACACTTGTGCTCATTCGTTCATTTCACATGCTAGCAAGGTTATGTTCAAAATACTATGAGCTAGGCTTCAGCAGTATGTGAACCGAGAACTACCAGAAGTACAAGCTGGGTTTGGAAGAGCCAGAGGAACTAGACATCAAATTGCCAACATTTGCTGGATGAAAGAGAAAGCAAGAGAGTTCCAGAAAAACATCTACTTCTGCTTCACTGAGTATGCTAAAGCCTTTGATAGTGTGGATCACAACAAACTGTGACAAAGTCTTAAAGAAGTGGGAGTACCAGACCACCTTATCTGTCTCCTGAGAAACCTGTGTGCTGGTCAAGAACTTAGAACCAGACTTGGAACAACGGACTGGTTCAAAACTGGGAAAGAAGTACAAGGCTGTATATTGTCACCCTGCTTATTTAACTTATATGCAG
>JANHZU010003710.1:309571-320430 GCA_032468055.1 Acrochordus granulatus
CTGGGCATCAATAGGGCAAACTATTTTTTTTAACTGTAGAGGCTTTAGAAGTATTTTGTGATATGAGTATCATGTCTGTGATATATTTCATATAATGAAAATGAGGAAAAAATCCTCATAGATATTACTTTAAATTTCCTCTTACTAAGCAAGCAGGCATGAAGTCAGGGTGCTTGTTACAGTAACTGTAGGGAGGGTTAAGTGGGCAGAGAAAGATAATTTTTCTGATTCTTTGTACTATTCTAGATGATGATAATAGAAGGTCATGGACAGTATTAGACCTTGATGTCAAGCCTGAATGCAGCTCTTCGTTGTATCCAAGAAACAAAAATAATCAGTTTTGGAAACGTATGTTGTACAAGCCATAATATATTAAATCCAAATATATTCCTCAATGATTTTAACTCTCCGATCAAAAATCAAATCATTTTATTCTCAACTGATTATTTTTCAGCATGTTAAAGTTGAAGATAAATCTATAAAATTTAAAATTGTTAATATTTAATATATCATTAGTTCTATTTTCTGTATTCTATTAAATTTCTTTAAATGTATATTTCTGAGAAGAGATGTAATTAAAATAAGATTATTCAGCAGTAATTGATAACATACTGTACATACTGAATTATGAATTAGTAGAGAACACAAAATGGCTAGCATTTTAGTAGAAGTAGCTGTTTTTCTGGAACTCCCTTGCTTTTTCCTTGATCCAGTGAATGTTGGCAATTTGATCTCTAGTTCCTCTGCCTCTTCCAAACCCAGCTTGTACTTCTGGTAGTTCTTGGTTCACTGGAATATCATCACCTCTGCTAGCTTTGTTGTTAGTCATAGATTTAAAATCATGCTTATGTATGTGTATGGGAGAGAACTGTAGTTACTTGGTTATCAGGCTATCAAAACTATAAGAAAATATGTATTTTAGTAATGTAGAATCTCTCTTCAGTATTACTATAAATTCATTAACTAAAAAGTGTTGCCTCTTCTACCTTTAAATTAAATAAAGTTAAAAAGAACCAGAGTAGGTTCTTAATCTTAATTTCATCTTCAGCAGAATCTTTTCTTGGAATTCATGTATAGTGGCATGATGTACATTTGTGAGCAACAGCAAATCTGGAAATTGCTTGTTTTGAATGTAAAATAATGTTTGCCCCAGGAATGCCTTTCACACAATACTTATCTATATCCATATCCATATATCCACGTGCTTCTTGCATGAGCTAACTATATGATCTATTGTTTCTTCTGCTTCTTTGCTCAGTTTTTTAAAAAATATTATTCATTTAGTTAGTTATTAAACTTGGATGCTGCTGATCTTTCACAATAAAATACTATTGCAATACAATTAATAAAAGATGAAGACAGAAGTTAAATATGGCAAATGTGACAGACAGATGAAATGAAGCAAGCATTTAATTCTCCTTCCCCAAAGATCTGAGTGAAGAGCCAGGCCTTCATAGTTCTTCTAAACAACAGCAGAATGGGGATCATCCAGATCTTGGGGGATCCTAATTCCAGAGGCCAGATGCTGCTGCAGAGAAGGTGTGCTTCCAAGTCCTGATGGACTGCATAGTTTAATTGAAAGAATCCAGAATACACCAATCCTGTAGGACTGAATTGGCTGGGTAGATACTATGGGAGCCAGGCTGTCCCTTAAGTTACTAGACCCTATGCCATGTAACTTCCTAGACAAGTGGACCAATTAACCACTATAATTTGTAATAAAAGCCAGAAAAATTACATTAATCAAATCTAAATTAATTGTTCCTTAATAATAATATTAAATTAAGGGATATTAACTTGGAACAGATAGCCTAAAATAATTCTATCATCCATGCTATAATTGCCAAAATCCTCCTAAAATTAAAAAGGAGAGTCTTTTGTCTTTGGCTATACTATGACTTGCTACTACTACATGAGTAGTAGTACTGTATTACATGTAATAAATTACTTTTTTGGGAAATTACCCTTAAAATATTCTCGCAATTGCTAAATTCATTTAAAATTCCATAAGTGTGGTTTCCCCCCTTTTTCTCAACACAAAATCAGTTGAAGAAATTAGGGAAATCTAATTTTGGCCTTTCAAATAAAACATACATAACAAATTAAGGCAGTAATTCTTAATGAACTTAATATATTTAGACATTTTAATGCCATAAAATATTAAATGATTTTGGCCTCTTGTAATTTGATCATGGTATGAAACAGAACAGTGCAGTAACGCACCTTTGGAATTAAAAGTATATGTTTTTCACTTCTCTGTATTTCTTTTATTTCCTTAATTTAAATATTGTTTCTAGATACATTTGATTTATTCCCCAGGCATATTTTTAATAAAATATTTTACTTTCTTTCAAGCTAATGATGGAACATGGCCTGCACTTAAACAAACTGCTTTGGTAAAACCACCACAGATCTCCAATACAGACTGGAAGGAATCAAACATGGATGCAACTTTAAAACAAGGAACTATATCCAGTCAGCCTTTGTCGTCTTCAGGATTAGGAAGCACTGATAAGCTGGTGGGTTTTATATTCTCTCCCTCCTGCTTCACATAATATTAAAAATTTCATTATTTCAAGGTTGGTATAGTATCTTTATGTAACTCGTTTGTTAAATGTTACGCTGTGGAGCTCCTTGGCAAAATTTTATGTATCTTATCATTGGAGTTAAATTTCAGATATCTAGCTTTCTGTGTGGAGTGGAACAGCCTAACCAGCCTTTTAAATCCTTTTTTTCCTAGAGTCTTGATGTGGGCAAAATACCATCAACTATTCCTGGTGTAAATAAGCAATTGCCTCAAAACTATGGGACCTATCCAAGCTCTGTTCCTTCAGGACCAGGTTCTACTAATTCCTTGGAAAGACGAAAAGATGGTAGCCTACCAAGGGCTAGTTCCACAGTAGCAAACTGGCAAAGACCTATTCCTTTACCACCCACAAGCAGCATTCACCAGCCAAGCTCTTCACAACAGATACAGCAGAGAATATCTGTGCCTCCAAGTCCAACGTATCAACCTTCTAATGCACCATTATTTCCAGGCGGTGATAGCAGACCTGATCTCCCTTTAACAGTGGCCATTAGGCCGTTCTTGGCTGAAAAAAGTTCAAGGCCCCAGTCTCCTAGGAAAGGCCCTCAAACTGTGAATTCAAGTTCCATATATTCAATGTATCTGCAACAAGCAACACCACCAAAGAACTATCAACAAGCTGTATACAGTACCCTAAATAAGTCAGTTAAAGCAGGTAGAATAATTTTATACTGCTTTTATGTTTTGTGTAGAAGTTGCAATCCTTTAGGAATTATTTATCAGACTTGATTTGTTTAATAGTTTAATAATTGTGATCCTGAGATATAAAAAAGAGTGGGAAGGATGTGTGTGCATGTGTATACTGATTTCTCTTTCACATTTCTAAGAAGTACTTAACTTTTGTGTGATCATTCGTTATGACTTCTGCTTAAAGTATGTCTTATCTCTATGTGCCCTGTTGTTGGGGGCTAAAAATAAGCATGGGAAATATTCAGATATGTTTGGCCTTATCTTTTCTTTCTCTTCAAGATCCCTCAATTTATGAAAAGATTGTTGGAGATTGGAAGGATATATATGTGTATTAGAAAATGTTAAAAAGTTAACCATTGGCATAAATAATGTTGATTTTTTTCATTTAAAACAGTATAATTCCATTTTACTTTTAAATGTCCCTCTCTTACCATTTCTTTTCAGTCTATGGGAAACCTGTTGTACAAACTGGTTCAACATCTCCTTCACCACTGCCCTTTCTTCAAGGATCTTTGTCTGCCAGTACATCACAACCTCAACTACCAAATGATTATAATGAAAAAGATAAAGAACTGGAAAATACACCATCCTCTGGTGATAACAGTAATGTAGAAAACATTCCTCGTCCTCTCAGTCCCACAAAGCTTACTCCTATTGTCCATTCACCCCTTCGTTACCAAAGTGATGCGGATCTAGAAGCTCTTCGCAGGAAACTTGCCAATGCTCCTAGGCCTTTGAAGAAGCGAAGTTCTATCACAGAACCAGAAGGCCCCAGTGGACCAAATATCCAAAAACTCTTATACCAGCGCTTTAATACCTTGGCAGGAGGAATAGAAAGTGCCCCTTTTTATGAGCCAGGTAACTCACAGGAATTCATTGGTACCTTGGCAGATGTTGATAATGGGAATATGAACACTAATGGCAATATTGAGGATACAGTTTCAGTACCTTCTACAGCTTCTCTTCCTGATGAGCCATCATCAGATGCTAATGATAATGAACTACCTTCTCCTGCAACTGAGGAGTTGATTAGTGTAGAAACTACAAATCAAACTCCTGAGACAACTGAGGATGATAACAACAACCCTGCTGTGGCTCCTGTTGAGCGGCCTCCTAGTCCAATACCCATGGGCAATTCCCCAGATGATGAAGTGCAGGTGCTACCTGTTCTTCCTTCTGCACCTCCACTTCCTGTGGTAAGTTACAGCAAAACAGGAATAATATGTTTAAGGTAGCACTTTTTTAATACACATATAATTTTAAGCTGTATGTCTTTCTACAGCAAACTTCTCCAGTGCTGACTTCTTAGCATATGATTTGACAGGCTGAAAGCAGAATTCATCAGCCATAATGAATTTATCCGATAATGTTGACTTGCCAAAGCTTATGAATATTCCTATTTTCTGCATTCTCAAATAGATAGACAGGAAGTTAGGCAGTTTGATGATGAGCTGCATTTTTTAATGAATCACAAATTAGGGTTGTACTTTAAAACTTTCAGTTGAAGGTTTATTATCCACAGTAAAGTTGTGGCCCAATATAAATAGGTCATACCAGTAACTCAATACATTTTTAAATGAGAAATACAGTGGAACCTTGCAAGATGAGCACCTCGCTGCACGAGATTTTCACAAGAGGAACAAATTTTTAATACTTTATTCTGTTTGATGAGCAGTGACTCGCAAGACAAGCAAACTTCGTGCGGTAACTTACACGTCATCAGTCAGCGTGCTCTATATTTCCCATTCAGGCAGCAACTGCGCGAGAGTTCTGCCGACACTGCCACATGCAGTTTACTCTATTACTGTCCGTGTGCTCTACTGTGAGACGTTGCTAAGGGAAAAGGCCCTTTTGCCTCGAGTGGCGGCGGCAGATCCTCCGAGCCAGTAGGGGGCGCCAGACAGCAACTGGCCTAGCAGCAGCCAAGGCCAGAATCTGCCTTGAAGCAGATCCATAAGTGCTAGTTAGTTTGCTCTATTTTTGCTTTATATCATGTGTTAATCATTGTTACTTGTTTCAGATGTTAGGGACAATCATTTCTACATCAAATTCCAATGAAAATTATTTTTTGGTAAATATTTTTGGGGGCGTGGAACGGATCGTCTGATTTTCCATTGTTTCCTATGGGAAACCTTGTTTCACTTTAAGAGCATTTCGCACTAAGAGCGTTCTTCCGAAATGGATTAGTCTCGTCTTGTGAGGCACCACTGTATTTACTTCATAATATCCATTTATAATAGTAGAGAACCTGAATATGTTCTTCTGTAGGTTTTAGAAACAACTATCATCACCTAATACTAATAATCCCATTGCAGTCATATTAACAGCAGACTTATTGTTGTTCAGTTGCTCACTCAGGTCTGGCTCTTTGCAACTGCATGGACCTCAGTACAGCAGGCCCCCCTAGCCTGCACTGCCTCCCAGAGTCCATCCAAATCCATGCTCATCACATCAACAGTGCTATCTAACTAACTCATCCTTTGCCATCCCCTTCTCCTTTTGCCTTCAATCTTTCCCAGCATCACTTTCTTCTCCAATGAGTCCTCTCTTCGCATTAAGTGGCCAAAGTATTTGAGCTTCAGTTTCAGTATTTGTCCTTCCAATGAACAATCAAGGTTGATTTCCTGTAGGATTGACTGGTTTGATTTTCTTGCATGTCCGGTTCTACCTGTTGTTTCTTGATCAGTATACAGGTTTCTCAGGAGACAGATAAAGTGCTCTGGTCCTTCTATCTCTTTAAGAACTTGCCACAGTTTGTTGTGATCCACATAATCAAAGGCTTTAGTGTAGTCAATGAATCAGAAGTAGATGTTTTTCTGGAACTCCCTTGCTTTCTCCATGATCCAGTAAATATTAGCAATTCGATCTCTAGTTCCTCTGCCTCTTCAAAACCATCTTGTACTTCTGGTAGTTCTTGGTTCACATACTGCTGAAGCTAGCTTGTAGTATTTTGAGCATAACCTTGCCAGCATGTGAAATAAGTGCATTTGTATAGTACTTTGAACATTCTTTAGCATTGCCCTTCTTTGGGATTGGAACATGAACAGACCTTTTCCAATCCTGGGACTACTACTGACTGTCCCAAATTTGCTGGCATAATGAGTGCAGCACTTTAACAGCATCATCTTTTAGGATCACCTTCACTAGTTTTCTTTTTAGTAATATTTTCTATGGCCCATTTCACTTCACTCTCCAGGATGTCTGCCTCTAGGTCAGCAACCAGACCATAGTGATTATTTGATCTTTCTTGTATAGATCTTCTGTATATTTTTGACATCTCTTCTTAATGTCTTCTGCTTCTGTTAGGTTCCTACCATTTTGCCCTTTATAATGCCCATTTTTGCATGAAACGTTCCTTTGACATCTTTAATTTTCTTGAAGAGATCTCTAGTCTTTCCCAGTCTATTGTTTTCCTCTTATTTCTTTGCACTGTTCATTTAAGACAGCTTTCTTATCTCTCCCAGCTATTCTTTGGAAATCTGCATTTAATTAGGTATATCTTTATCTTTCTCCCTTGTCTTTTGTTTTCCTTCTTTCCTCAGCTATTTCTAAAGACTCATCAGACAGCCCCTTTGCTTTCTTGCATTTATTTTTCTTTAGGATGGTTTTAGTAGCTACCTCTTGTACAATGTTATAGATCTGATTTTGGTGTTGACCATCTGGTGATGTCCATTTGTAGAGTCGTCTCTTGGGTTGTTGGAAAAGTATATTTGTTATGACCAGCATATTCTCTTGACAAAATTCTGTTAACTTTTGCCCTGCTTCATTTTGTATTCCAAGGGAAACTTGCCTGTTATTCCTGTTATCATTTGACTTTCTACTTTAGTATTCCAATCCCTTATGATGAAAAAGACATCTTTTTTGGTGTGAGGTTTAGAAGGTTTTTTAGGCCTTCATTGAACCAGTCAACTTCAGCCTCTTCAGCATCAGTGATTGGAGCAGAGACTTGGATTATTGTGAAGTTGAATGGTTTGCCTTGGATTCAAACCAAGATCATTCTGTTATTTTTGAGATTGTACTCCATTACTGTTTTTCCCACTCTTTTATTGGCTACTCCATTTCTTCTAAGGGATTTTTGTCAACAGTTTTAGTTCACTGATTCCCAAGATGTCAACGTTCAATCTTGCCATTTTATGTTTGACCACATCTTGTTTACCTTGATTCATAGACCTCACTTCCAGTTTCCTATGCAATATTGTTCTTTACAGCACTGGACTTTTCTTTCACTGCCAGACTCATCCACAGCTGAGTATCCTTTTGGCTTTGGCCCAAATATTTCATTCTTTCTGGAACAACTTGTAACTTCCTTCACTCTTTCCCAGTAGCATATAGGACACCTTCTGACCCTGAGGGGCTCATCTTCTGGCATCCTATCTTTTAGCCTTTTGTTACTGACCATGGGTTTTTTTTGACAAGGATACTGGAGTGGGTTGCCGTTTCCTTCTCCAGAGTCCTGTAGCCCATTTTTCACCAGATATCCAGGAACTCTATATGGAATATATATGGAGTTTAATCAATGTTCTAGTTTAATCAATGTTCTTTTCCTGGAATCTGGGAATTTAAATGTAATTTTCTATCTATCCAGTGATAAAATGTTTTGATATAGCTTATGGAATTCCTCTCTTATGATTTGACTCAGGCTGATATCCTCTTCTTATCTCACTATATATCTGCCTGGGAAAGATCCTGTGTAGCCATTGAGCCTTCTCATTTCAAACTTTTGAATCTACAGTATTCAAAAAGTCAGATTTTGCCATTCTTGTCAGATAATGGAGTTGACTCAGTATAGTTGCATTTGTTGTATCTGTTTATCCAGCTTTCAAACAACTGTTTTTCTCCCCAAGATCACAAGTATAGTTAGCAGATTATTAAATCTATAAGATGTGCATCATCATTGCTATTGAAATATTGTTGTTATTTTGATGATAGGAAAAATGAAAAGAAGGAAGAAAAGGAAGAAATATGTACATTTACCATCCAGCATCTTGTTTAGTATGTATGTGTGTATATGTGTGTGTATGTAATGTACATACACACATATAGACACATACACTCACATACATTTCCCACCTGTGCTATGACAGATGGATGAAAGAGGCCCTGGGAAAGTGTTAATTGCTCTTTTTTATGCTTGTGGTTTGGAGGTTCAGGAGACCTTCTAATTAAGGAATCTGCAGAAGAAGTGGTTGTCTCATATGAAGAAAGGGCAATGGTAGTCCAATTGCTTGACAGCTTGAAGACACATGCCGGGTAAGAGGATAAAAATGCCAGAAATGCTGCATTGTTGTCATGTGGCAAATGCAAGCTATTTCTAAATGTCTTTTTAAAATGAAGACAATCTCTGAGTTTGTAGTTTCTGCAATTCTGTGCCAAGACTGAATTATAATATGCAGAATTCAGCATTCGGCTAATTTCAGTTGCCATAAAAAGCCCTAGGTTTCTCTCCCAAACCTGTCTGTTGCTTGCAACATCCACTGCCTTTTACAGCTGGGCCAGCAAGCCATCAGTTTAAATGAACAAAGCAGATTGTTCTTTTATCCTCCCAAGACCTACATTTATAGTATCCACATGCTGGGGTAATTATGGCTAAATAATTTAATACTATAAAAAACTGACATATCCATTTAGGTGCAGTTCTGTTATATTGTTTAACTGTATTGAGGTGCTGACCTCTATTATATGGTTAATATTCTGACTAAAGATTGGTCATTTCTCCCTTTCCTTCTTGTTAGATTTTATTCATAAAGAGTTTATTCCACTCCTAAAGACTGGTTGTTAGTGAGCATGGACTGGTTGGCATTATGGAAGTTCAGCATAAGCATAATCATGTTTGATTACCAGTTCTGAACAAGCCAGAGATCGCGCTTGTAAATGAAAATGTTCTCTCTGTTTAATAGCTCTGGGATTTGTATGTGATCATGCTGTGTGACCAACTAAAATAAAATAATAATAAAAATGAATTAGATTATTTGCTAATGCCAAGGCACATTAAATATTTTTTGACAACAGAGAAGATGCTTTCTAAATTGTAATTAGCCTGGAAATTATTGCACAAAGTCAGTTTCCCTATAATCCTTTAAAATCAGAGGGGTTGTAATTGGCCTTAGAGATTCAACACTGCTTTGTGCTTCATTTTCCAGAAGTTCTGGTTCTGCATATGTAATAGCTGGATCCTTTGTGGCTGTGATACAAAACCTCAACAGGGAGGGAGAAAGTGTGAAGCAAGTAAAACAATTGGATTATTTCCCACACTTGTAATGCATGCTAATGGACAGGGAGCATTTATAAAATGTGTTTAGGCTAGTGTGTAGAGAAACATGGATTTTTTTTTTATTTGGATTAAATAATGCCAAGAAGAAGAAGTTAGCTGTATACTGAAAAATTGTGGTAAATATATTTTAAATGCTGGTAGTTCAAAAAGTAATTGTGCTGCAACTGAACTCCAGACCAGCTTTGTGGAGGGTTGCATTTATTTTGTGCTGAGCTTTCTAAAGGGGAAAGAGTCTTCCCTTTTCAAGAAATGATTCTCTGTTCACTGTATCATATACTGAATCATATTCTGCCTTTTTGCATATGATCTCATAATATTGCCTTGAGATGACATGGCAATAAATGAGCAAGAATTATCAGTTAGTTCTCTTGACAACTATCTAGCCACTCCCCATGATACATGGAAGACAAGGCACCAAAATTCTGCCAGGATGCAAGAACATTGGGACTTGTGGCAGATACCCCATCATTCAACCGTTATATGAATTTCCAATGCTATTCAATTCAGTGACTACATGAAGCACATTTTGGCACAGGAAGTCTGAGGGAACTTAATAGCCTGCTGTCCTACTCTGATTCCACACTATATACTCCTCTTGCATAGCTTCCATTAATTTGGTTGAATCTAAAGGAAAAAAGGGAGGGAATCTGATTTTTACTCTTCCTTGGGTAAGGAAAAATCAGCTTGGCCTAGAAAGAAATCCCTAGATGGATCATTTGGTTCAGCCAAGACTTTAACCTAGTTTGACAAAAGAAAACCTGGTTATTGTCAAATAACGTGTCTCTTGAAAAAAAAGCAAAGGGGAAAAAACCACTCTAAAGGAAGAACAAAAAAACCCCACGGCGAATCCCTTGTGAGGGAAAATAGCAAGGCAGATTTTGGCCTCAATGGTTACTTTTGTCAGCATTTCTTGAAATGGATCTTCTCCAGATCAGATTAATTTTCCAGCCAGACTGAAGCCTCCAGCTATGAATGCAATCCTTAATTAAGGCCTTTTCCTAGGCAACGTGTTAAGTTTTACTGTTGTCCCTTCAGGACAGCCAAACATTTTACTATTACAAAATGTTGGGAGGTTCTTCATTCATTGCCAAATGACAGATATAAGGGGCTAAAAACTGTTAAAGTGTTGTTGCACAAGGGTTACATAAGCTTCTTATATATCCAATGTGAATGAAACTTGGAAATGTTCTGGGAGAAATAAACTGATTATATAGAATCATACCTTCATTATTAGTTTGAAATTAACAAAAGCATGTGCATTTTAAAAAATTATTTCCTTTGTGCTGGAAAATTCTAATTCTAATTATCTGA
>JANHZU010003710.1:409331-421599 GCA_032468055.1 Acrochordus granulatus
TGCAAGACAGGGGGGCCTGGCGTAATGCAGTCCATGGGGTCGCGAAGAGTCGGACACGACTGCGCGACTGAACAACACACTATCCCATAGATACCCCAGGTGCAGAGTGAGGTGTGCTCCATGTCATTTCTCACCAAGCCTTTGCATGGGACAGAATGATGCAAAGGTCTAGGTATTAGTTCTTTAGGCAGTCCCAAAATATGAAGGGATTTAGAAGTTAAAATTAGTATTTTTAAATTGAAGCCATGTTCATGATGAAGTATATATTCAATCCAGGGCAGTTCTCTTGGTATCATAGTTTCCAAACTATCTTCAAGATTTGCTCTATATACAGTACAAAACTGTAATCTACCAATAGAAGAGAATACTGGTAGCCCAAGGATGAATTGTGGAGTCCTCGGTGCTATCTGAGCTTGGTTGTTTTCTTTGCAGACATTTCATTACCAAATTGGTAACATCATCGGTATTACAGGGGAGTGAGGTTTGCTCTGTAACTGCTCTAGCTGAGCAGTTACCAGAACACTTATTTTAGAAAAAGGAATATCATATCAGCAAAAGATGCGACCTGATCCTTTTATTTCCAGAAAGAAAACCAAAAGGAATATAACAGAATGCGTAGGTTATGCACAGTACCTTGCCCAGGAGAAGAGGAAATCGTTTGACTAATTCCAAGCAGCTTCTTTCATTGCGTTAGACCGTGATTTGTTTAACACGTTTTGTTGAGTAAATCACCACTGGCTGGATTTACAGAACACGCAAAGACAAAAGCAATCGGATTATTAAGTCTACCGCTCTCCGTCGGCAGAAAGCTGCCTAGCATCCTCCCAGATTTTCGTCCCGCTGTCTTCGCCGGCTGGGAACTACGCGAGCGGAACTTCGGCAGGGCAACCGGGTGCCTACCCGTTATTTCCTCCGCCTTACCTTTCCCCTGGGAGGCGGGGGCGCGCTCTTCTTCTCGAAGTCTTCGGTGCGCGAAGACCCCCCGGGGGCCGAGGACGAGAAAAACCTGCAGCCGAAGCAGCTCGGGACCGGGTACGGGCAGTCGCCCACGCTGTCTAGAATCCTTCGGCCTCTCACGACCGTCGCCATCCTCGCCAGACTGAACGCAACGGGTCAGCGCCGCCCGCAGCCGCAGGAACGGAGCGCTTCCGCTGCTTTACGGCAACGTCGCGAAAGGCCCCAGGCCGGGGTGGGAGGCGTTCTCTGTCTCTTCTCGCGCGCTGTCGTCGTTCCCTCAAATGGCACGGGCGTGAGACGACGCCGGTGCTTTGAGCGAGCTGGACTGGGAGCTTGAGCTGTCGCAATCACCCTGGACGTCTCCGAGCCGCCGAGGAGGGAGAAGCAGGCGGCTCCGCTGGGGGAGGTGCGACGTCCGGTTCTGCGTTTCTGAAGGAGAATACTGTGGAGGGAGGGAAGGGAGAGCGCGCACGCTGGCTGGAGGGAAAGGGAGCTAGAAGAGCGGAGCGTCCTTAATGACCCGTGGTGGCTCGGGGGATTATGGAGGGAGGACGAAGGGGAGATACGGAGGGAAGGCCGGGCGGCTGGCGCTTGCCGGCGGGGCGGGGGAGCTGGACGGGTTCCGGCTAGCATGCCTGAGGTGGCCGCTGTGTCTGGGAGCGCGGAAGCGGCTTCAGGCTTCTCACAATCGAAAAAAGCAAAGGCAGCCGGGCTGAGGTTGCTGCTGGGCGCCGCTGTGAAGGGCGCCGAGGCTGGCGTGCTGGCGAGGCAGGGGCTGAATGTTACAGCGGGAAGGCTGAGCAGCCAGCGGGGTGACTGAAACCTCCACGCATTCCCGGTCGTCGCCCGTTCGACTCGGTCGCTCTGTCGCTTCCTCCCATCCGCCGTGGCTTTTTTTTCCTGGCTGCGGAGGCGGGCTGTGGGAGAGCGGTGCAGGTGTCCGCGTTTATTGGAGTTGGTGGAAGGGCGAATCTGGATTGGGTGAGGGCCGGGGGAGAACGGGGCCCGCTTGGTCTCCCAAGGCGGACAGGCGAAGAGGGTGCTCGCCTCGTGTTGCGGAGGCCTGTTGCTCCCCGGGGCCTTCGATAACAGGCTGCGGCGACGCGGTCCTGGGCCCAATCCCCCTTAGCGGGGCGGGCTTCCCGGGAGAGCCGCTCTGCGTCAGTTCGAGCGACGAGTCCGCGCTGCTCAGAGGTATGAAGCGGCCGTTTAAGCTGGCGGAGCTGATGGCAACGGAGTCCCGGCAGGGGGATTGGATTTAGGTACCGGCTAGGAACAGCTACGTCGGGGGGCGAATGGGGCCGTGGCCGGAGGGAAAACCTGTGCAGGGATAGTACGGGCGCAGATGGGGATTCTCCGTATATGGCTCCAGATTATATAGGGTGATTGGGAACGGGGAAACCCCGGATTAGGCCTGGCGGAGCTCAGCGAACCGGGTTTGCCTGTCCCGCCCGGAACCCGAACCCGCTTGCTTCTCCGGCCCCCCGCGCCCGCCCCCGCTCTTCTGCCCTTCCCAGAGAAGCGGAACTGGATGGTGCAGCATTGTGAAGTCACTGCGGGGGGGGGAGAGGGCGGCGGGGAAGTTGTCCGCGCGCGCTCTACTTGGGGGAAGCGGCCCGAGCTCGGGGCTGATTCCTGGCTACCTTCCTGCAGGAATGTAGGACTGATACAGGGGCCGGGAGATCAAGCCCTGTGCACGGGGACTCGCTTCCCCCAAGGAGCTTCTCACGGGGGTAAGAATACGTAGGAGAGGGAGGGTGAATAGGCAGTGGGGCTGGATGAGCTGCGGACCACAGTGTGATTGGATGGGATCGGTGGACCAGACTCAAAAGTATTGTCGCCCTGAGTAGCTAAAGGACTTGTGCAAATTGAACTGCCTTATTTCTGGGGAAAGGCAAAGTATAATTTTGTATTTCCCTGGTATGAAGGGTAATGAGATAACATATGTCTGTCTGTATTCATATATCATCTGCTTTTGATGCTAGAAAAATATTGTTTGAGGAGGCAGTTGGTACTATATGTACATTTTCCCCCAGGACATCAGCATTTGTTATGACTAGCTTGTGGTATTTAAAGAAGGTAGAAAAAAAACTCCACTCTGCTTGGAACATTTTAACTCATATTTTTATCTTTGGCAAGTTTAATTTAATATATTGTAGCTTCATAGTTAAAACAACAACTGTCAGCACTTTTTTAAAAGATTACAGCTATTATAACTTAAAAGAGATCTTATATTGTTAATGTACTATATAATCTCTAGAATAAAACAGTAGTGGAATATTTCTGAAGTACTTTCAGTTGCACATATATTGGGGGTTTTTTTTGGAATATTTTCCACCAGTCTGTTACATTTTATTGTATTTGCATTGTTTTTAGTTCTGTTGCAACTGGATAGAAGAAAAGAATGGATATGGGTAACCTACATCCATCTATCAAAAGGCTGCAAGAAATACAGAAAGAAGTCAAAGAATTTGAATCTCAAGTAGTAGCCTTCAGTGGTTTATCCAGTGATAGAGCTTACAAGAAATTAGAAAGAGCTTTGACTAAACAGCTTTTTGAAATTGATTCTGTGGATGCTGAAGGAAGAGGTGATGTTCAGCAAGCCAGAAAGAGGGCTGCCCAAGAAACTGAGAAACTGCTTAAGGAACTGGAGCAGAATGCAAACCATCCCCAAAGGCTGGAGATAGAATCCATATTTAATGAGGCACAAGCATTGGTGGAGCAAGAAATCACTGCTTTTTATAAAGGAGGCAATTGTGTAACTGAGGAATTTGAAGAAGGTATACAGGATATAATTTTCAGACTCACTCAAGTAAAAACCGGAGGGAAAACCTCTCTACGGAAAGCCAGATACCGTACCCTGACCAAAATATGTGCTGTTCAAGAAATTACAGGCAGCTGTACAAAGCAGCAGCCCTCCCTGCCATTGTCCAGTGATGCACATCCTTCTGTTTCCAAAATTAATTCTGTCATAGGAGATGTGAACAAAGCAAAAGGGACTTTGATTGCTGTATTAATGGGAGTAAACAACAATGAGACGTGTAGGCATTTATCCTGTGTACTCACAGGCCTGATTGCTGATCTAGACGCCTTAGATGTATGTGGCCACCCAGAAATAAGAAACTATCGTAAAGAAGTAGTGGAAGAGATCAATAGGTTGCAAAAATACCTGGATCTGGAAGAAGAAGCAGATTCCACTTATGCTTATGACTTGGCACAAAACGGATGCATTATAAAAATAGAAGAAATACGCAAGAACATGAAAGAAGTCAAAATTTCCCTTTTAAAAATAGAGAAAGCTTCAGATGTGTATCTAAGATCAAAGACAGAGCTGCAAGGGTTAATTGCCCAGTTGGATGAAATAAGCCCAGGCAAAAATCCCTGTATCCGAGAAGCCAGGAGGCGAGCAGTGATAGAAGTGCAAACCCTCATAACCTACATTGACTTAAAGGAGGCACTTCTTAAACAACAAACCTTTGTAGAACAAACAGAAACAGAAGTCCCATCACAAAAAGCAGTTTGGAATATTCTTGGAAATGTGGCTCAGATTCAGCAAGAGGTGTTGTCTTTTGATGGGAACAGAACTGATAAGAATTATATGAGGCTAGAGGAGCTCCTCACCAAACAACTTCTAGCGCTTGATGCTATAGATCCTCAAGGAGATGAGCACTCAAAAATAGCCAGAAAACAGGCAGTGAAGCTTGCACAGAACATTCTTTACTATTTGGACATGAAAACAGATGAATGGGAGTACTAAAATAATATTGGTCTTGTATGGTAGATGTTGGTTTCTTTCTTGCACTTTATAACAGTCAGTCTCCCATAACTATGAGACTAACAGTTCCATAATTTGCTTGTCTCTTTGAGGTTGAGTAAAAGTTGGATTGGGTTAAGCAGCAACTCTTTCCTGCTGATGCAGACAGGCAGTGGAGGCAGTCCAATTACATTACAATTTTTGTCACAGACCGTTTTCTGTTGCTTGCATGATTTGTGAAGAAGACTCGTAAAACTGCATCTTCAGCTGTTGCCTAAAAGTTTTCTATGTAGAATTCTTCTACACCAAGACAAAATCCAGTCTTGCAAAATCAGTCAAAGTGAAATTCATGAGAAAATCCAGAGCAAATGTCAGTCAGCTTTAAACAAGTTTAGATGTTCAGTTGTCTGGTTCAGTCCATTTGCAATCCAAAGGATTAAATGCAGATTACTCATGGCTGTTTTGTGTGTTTGATTTAGTTTGCTGATATTTCATTTGATTTTTTTAAGAATTTGGTATAATACAAAACATGAGCATCTCTGAATATAGATATAAGTTGTAATGACATACTTTCTTCTGATTTTCTTAGGATTATTTTAGAATTGATTAACAGTATATAGGAATGATAGGACTTTAAAGACAGAATGCATAGCATAGCTTGAACATTATATTTTTCCTGAGTTATCCTTAATCTTTCAACAGTGTTCCTGAATTTGGGATCTTAATAGCTGTGGAGATATCTTCCTTTAATTTTATGATGATTTGGTAGATATTGGACAGCTTGTTAAATTTTGCATTTTTTAGTTCGATTCATTATTTCTTTTTGAATACTAAGCTTGGCATAGACATGTTACTTTTTCTTTGATTTTATGTGTTGCTAGTATAGCTTAGTTTGTTTAGCTTTTTGTTGTTTTAAAGTATTGATTTTTAAAATTATGTTCATTATCTATGAAGGTAGCAGATATTTCTTCCAATGTATATTTTTCATCTTTCAATCCATCAGAATGACAAACATTTCAGAAAACAGAATTTAAAAGTAGAATTATTGTTATATATATTTCTTAAACTGTCTTGAATAGATTACAGGTACTATATCTCAGTATGAAAGAAAAAGTTGCTTGAGGGTTTTTTTTTAACCTTTTGTCTTCTACCACCTTTTTGTCTTCACTGAAGCCTCGTAATTTATTAACAGTGTCTGAACATTTTTCTGAATACACCAAACCTGAAGTCAGTTTAGATATAATTGTTCCCTATTGTTTATAAATTCAGTAGAAATCAACAACAATCATATTTTTAGAATGCATTGTTAATACCATGCAGAAATCTGCAGTTGATTAATATGTAGAATAACTGATGTTTCTAATCCAGTTTCTATACAGCAATCAAAATATTGGTTTGTAGATTATTTCTACAATAAATGATTAATGCATGCTGAGATATTACACTGATATCTATGAATAAAGTTTTACTATAGAATTAAAAGGCATAAGGTTTCTTAGGAAACAGGTGCCTTTTAAGTGACCTTTGAATTTGTAGCGCTTTGTAGCTATGACTGCTGTACTACTTCATGCTGTTTTTCAGCAAAGTATTTTCTGTATTGTGGATTACTTATCTGCTACAGCTTCTAAAAAGCAATCATATTTGTAAGGCTGTGCTATCGCATTAATAAGCGAAAACCGAGATGACAGCAAACTCCATTTTGCTTCGTTTATCCTTGACCTAATCCCATTGGCTCAGTTCTCTGATCCCTTGTGTATCTCATTTCTGTAAACGGGATGAAAGAAGTAATGGTCAATTTACTTTAAAATATTTTTATAAAAAAACAATGTATTTTTTGTTATTGTTATATTAGTGAATCTTTGTCAATGAACGGGGTTTTATGTCTAGTACATGGTTTAGTTACATGTCAAGTACATGGTTTTGATCTCAAATTCTGTACATATATAGAGCTCCTAGATGATCTGGATTCCCCAGTAATATAATTTTCAAAATAGTAAAGTTGTTTTCTTCCAGTCTCCTTTTTCCCACATAGGACTTCATGTGGAAGCCATTGCTTGTTTGAATACTCTGAAATGAGATGGCAGATTAGACATGTATTCTTCAGACAATAAATAATTGGTTGTGTATCTACTTGTCCCCTAGCTCACAGAAAACCCTTTACCAGAAGACACTTTTGTAAATGGAAGAGGAAAATGATAACAGCTGATTCTCCTTTCTCTTTCATTCCCTGGATTCCATGAAAATAAGGTTCAGCAGTTGGGGAACAGCATTAAATTTGGTGTTGGGTTGTAGAAGAAAGGGCATGTTTATATTTGGATTTAACTTTTATGCTGTTAATGCTTCAGAAGCAGATTCTTAATGTGGGATCCTAGTTAATGCTTCATGTATCTTACCTGAATTCTGTTTTCAATAAATTCCAATTAATGTAGTGGAAGAGGAGAAAGTCCTCCCTTCCCATGCAGTTCTGAAGAAGTCTACCAATGGTTTGGGGAACTTTCTAGAATCACACAATGAGTTATTTAAGGTGCTTTAAAAAGACCAGGAAATTGCTAAAATCTTTGTATCTATTGTTGCCTCTTCCAACTATATCAGAGCCATTTCTCTTCTGCAACTGAACAGACCTGCTTGCACTAATACATCCAGATTTTTTTTGTTTTAACTTCTTAATTTTAAGATTATTAACTCTTTGCTCATATTTACACATAAATTTCAACACATAGGCTTCTATTACTCAGGGACATTCTTAAGGTTCTCATAAATCTTGTTAAATCTGCAGATTTTAAAGGGAATATGTAATAAAATTAAGTAGACATTGTAATAGAAGCGTAATTTTCTGTTAAAAAATTATAGCTCAGATTTAAATATGCTTTGCTAATCTACATTAAGTTACTGGGTATAATAATAAATTTGATTTTTTGCATGAACAAATATAAAGTAAAAATGATAAAACAAAAAACTGTGAATTTGGTTTTTTCTCTGTAATAGTGCAGGCAGGTTAGGGTACATATTTTCCATTGCAGTAATTTAACAGCCTATTCCACTGTTCTGCATTGGACCAAATCAGATTTTTTTTAAACATAAAGGCTTTTGCACAGTGCCATAACATTTAGGCAAGGCACAAATGTAATTCTGTTGAGTTACATCATGATTTTGATTGTATTGCTTTGGATGTTCAAGTGATCTAACTAACCTTGTTTCAATAGCTTTCTGATATCTTTGCCAGCAACCATGATACAATTTTGTTTTGAGCATTTGAAATCAGCTATTTTTGTATGATTGGCAAGCAACTGTAATCAGCTTCTATGGTTAAGCTACATATTTTGTTGTATAAGAACAAGCTACCGGGTGGATGGAGCTTGCTTTTTTGAAAGATGTGTATTATCTCATGTTTATGTATTGTATTGTTCAATGTATACAGACTCAGAAATCAAATCTTAATAAAGTATTTGGGTGTAGCTTTCTTGTCAGTTCACTTCAGGACAGGGTAATTCCTTGTGTTATATGATGTGTGTGTATGTGGGTCTAATGGTTTGCAGCTATTACTGATACGGATGGCATTAGGATTCCAAATTCAGATACTTTATTTGCCAAGCATGGTTAATAAGGAATTTGTCTTTGGTACAGCAGCTCTCAGTATAATTGCAAGACAACAGTAAATAAAAAAATAAATGAAATTATCTATTCAACAATAAAATGTGCATCCAAAGTATGTAGCCAGTAGAAAAGGAACATAGAAAAAATAGAATTAGAACCACAATCTGTTGATATCTAGTATATACACCTTAGATAAAATTTTAAATTAGGATTTTCTTCTTTTTGATAATATACTTTATTAAAAAGGGGGAGTTCTTTTTTGTTAAGAAAAAGCTGCAGAAATAATATGTAACTATAATGGAATGCAGTACTGTAGTTCAGTGCAAATATTTTAAAAAGTTTATCATAATTATGAATAGTTAACTGCTTTTTAGTCTGGCAAACAACCTTTTCTCATCCATAGTATATACATTTAAAAAGCTATACAAGTAGTATTGTACTGATATTTTACCTTCAAGAAAGGAAAGTTCCATCAAGGAAAATTTGCACATCAGAAAAGCTCTTAACAATTGTGGCTATCCAAATTGGTTCTTTGTCAAAGCCACGAAACTTTCCTCATCTGCTTCTGAAGAGGATCTTAACAGAAGCAGCCATGAGACCATTCCATATGTTGCTGGATTATCAGAGAAACTCAGGAGGATTTTCAATGAGCATAATATCCAGATTCAATTCAAACCAAGAAATATACTCAAATAGAAATTAGTACATTCTAAAGACAAGACTCCCAAGCACAAACAGATGTCATTTATGCTATTCAATGTAAGAGAACCATAAGGAAGGCTGAGCACTGGAGAATTGATGCCTTCAAATTGTGATGCTCTTCTTGAGAGTTCCTTGGACTGCAAGGAGATCAAACCAGTCAATCCTTATTGCTCATTGGAAGGACAAGATACTGAAGCTAAAGCTCAAGTACTTTGGCCACCTAATGTGAGGAGAGACTTTCATTAGAAAAGACCATGATGCTGGGAAAGACTGAAGGCAAAAGGAAGAGACAGCAGAGGATGAGATGGTTAGATAGCATAGTCAGTGTGATGGGCGTGGGTTTGGGTGGACTCCCGGAGGCAGTGCAGCCCAGGGAGACCTGGTATGCTGCTGTCCATGGGGTTGCAGAGAGTCAGATACAACACTGACTGCACAACAAAATGCAGCTATGTATAGCTTACTCTGGTTGTATTTTAAGATGTTTTAAGAATTTTATTGTACTATTTTTATTATTAGGACCAGGAATCTTGGAGAATTCAATAGCATATTGATTGAGTGACTGAGTGATTGTATAGTTTTTTTCCACTATTTCATCAAAGCATTAGTTTTTAGAACAGCTCTCTAGGAAAATCTTTGTTATAAAAACTAAATCAACTTGATCTAGCAGATTGGGCATGCTGCAGATATCATCACCCAAAGAGTGTCGCTATTGGGGATTAATAGATTTTTTTTTCTGCAGTAGCCCCTGTTCTGTTAAATATCTTCCCTTCAGAGATTAAAGTGGCCCCACCTCTGTTAGCCTTTCATAAGGCTCCATAAACCTGTTTGTGTTCCTGAGCCTGGGGTACTGAATGTATCAAGGGCCATTTCTTGGTTTTATTGTGAACTGGCCAAGTATCTAGGCTGCAGTATATATTTATTTTGGATTTTTTTATTGTTTTAAAATGTTTTATTGTTTTAATTATAGTACTTTTTTGAATTGTAAGCCATTTAGAGTCATTGATTGAGATTGGTGCCTACAGAAATTAAACAGAAAAGGACTTTATTAAAAGGACTAAGGCATAAACCACATCCATCTTACATTTATGTTTTATTTTTAGTCTAATTTGCCATGTACAAACTCAAACCAAAAAGAAAGATAATCAAGCTATTATATCACAATTTGCATGCATATTAATTTTACAAGCAACTCTTGACGAAGCAGGAATAAGTATACTCTTACATAGTAAGTGACTTTTCAGGAAGAGCCAGAAATCATAAAGGAGTGGACTGGACAATGAAAAGATCAATTCCCTGGTTTAAAATAAGGTATCTATAAGAATAGGGGGCATGGTGGCCGTGCAGTTAAGACGTTGGGCTTGTTGGCTGGAAGGTTGGCAACCTAAGTTTGAGACCCAGGTGCTTCATAACAGGGTGAGTTCTCTGTTATTTACTCCAACTCCTGCCAACCTAACAGTTTGAAATAATGGAAAAATGCAAGTAGATAAATATGTACCACCTTCGGTGAGAAAGGTAACTGTTCATACACCTTGGTGTTTCGTCATGCTGGCCACATTGACCACAGAAGTGTCTTCGGTCAACCGCTGACTCTTTGACTCAGAAACGGAGATGAGCTCCACCCCCTAGAGTCAGCCACAACTGAGTTACTCCACTACCTTTTAATAGTGTTCTTGGTTGGTTTAAAAATTCATTACTGGAAATGGTGATAGTTAATAAAAGTAACTCTTGATATTGCTTTATAGAACAATGTAGATTAAACAGACAATGAGAATCACTAATATATAATGGTTAATTGAACCAAATCAGGTTGTTGATTTGTTGTTTCCAAAACTAAAGAATCCTCAACAATATTATGTCCAAATGATGCAATTTTTTGAGTTTTCCATCAGTTATCTCCAAAATTATGCCTCTTGTGCTAGTCTATGCCTCTTGTACTAGTCTTGGGAGACAAAGCAGATTCTCTATTTTATAGCAATGCTTCAAAGAATCATAGCATTAGGTGAAAATGTTATTGAGTCCAAATTTTTTCTCACTACAAAAATCCAAATTACAGAAAACCCAACAAACATCCAACCTATATTTAATATATCCTATGAAATCAAGACTACCATAATCTTAGAAAATTGATTCTTCTGTTTCATCTGTTGCCATTCCTTGTAGCAATTTCTTCATAACAATATGAAAAATAACTTCCAGGTATTATCCCAATATATCTCTCTTTATTTTGTTTTCCTTTAAAGATGGAATCATTTGTTTTATTATTGTTTCCTTGTTCCAAAAGGAAAAATGGTGACTGAACAGCTAAGAAAGAAATTCTGAACATTCTATGGCTGCATGATTTAATTACACTATTATATATACCCAACACAATGAATATATTTTGGAAACCATAGGATTGAGAAAGAACTGGAAATGGTCTAGGTTCAGCCTTTTGTCTGTTCATATACAGTGGTACCTCACAAGACAACTAACTCACAAGATGTGAAACTCACAGGACGACCAAAAAATTTGATAAAATTTATTCCGCTACATGAGCCACAACTCACACGACAAGCAAACTTTGCGCGATAACTTGCGCATCATCAGCGCTCTCTGTATTTCTCGTTCAGGCAGCAACCCCTCACAAGAGCTCTGCCAACACTGCCACGTGCAGTTTACTCCATCACGTATAGGTGGCAAGCGTGTGTGCATTCTGCTGACGCTGCCATGTGCAGTTTACTCCGTTATTGTACATGTGACTGACCTTGCCAGAATCCTGATCACAATGAGCCCCTCTCTCTCATTGCATAAACAGCGTAAATTAAATGAAAGGAGTTCAAGAGATGGAACTCCCGAGACTTCAGACTCCAGATTCAATCTCCAGGCAGTCCCCTCCCCCTCCTCTCATTTCCCTCTCACTAGATGGGATATTCTCAAAGCATGCATGCACACACACACACAATAAAGCAAAAATTGTCCTTGTCCTTGCCCAAAATAAAGCAGAAATTCCCCTTCATCTCATGTACTCCCCTCATAGTACAGAGGCAAGAAACATTTCCAATATGCCCGGAAAGGGGCATTGTGGAGGGTAAAGTCAGTTTTGCCTCAGCAGCGGTGGCAGCAAATCCTCTGAGCCAGCAGAGGGCACTGGACAACAGCAGACCTAGCAGCAGCCTTGAAGCAGGTCCATAAGTGCTGGTTACAGTAGTTTGTTCTATTTTTGCTTTATATCGTGTGTTAATCATGGTTACTTGTTTCAGATGTTAGGGACAATCATTTCTA
>JANHZU010003711.1:0-10533 GCA_032468055.1 Acrochordus granulatus
TTAGCCTTTTGTTGTTGTCCATGGGGTTTTCTTGGCAGGGATACTGGAGTGGGTTGCCATTTCCTTCTCTAGTGGAACAAGTGGACAAGATTAGAAATGAGTATATTAGAGGGACAGCCCAGGTAGGAAGGTTTGGAGATAAAGTGAGAGAAGCAAGTCTTAGATCATTTAGGCATGTATTGTGGAAGGATGAAGAGTATGTTGGGAAGAGGTTGTTGAGGATGGAGCTACTTGGTAGAAGGAGAAGAGGAAGGCCTAGGAGGAGGTACATGGATGCTGTGAGAGAGGATATGCAAAGGTCAGTCTGACTGAGGAGGATGCTGAAGACTGAGGAAGATTCTTCTGAAGAAACAGAAGTTTCCCTTATGATGATCCCTGACAGGATCAGCCAAAAGAAGAAGAAGAAGCATGCACTATTTATATTTAGTTATGTATAGCTTCTTTCTATAAGTGGTATATTATTTTATTAATGAGTTGATAGTGGAATATAGATATGTGAAATGGATAATAGAGTATAAGGAAAAGAGTCAGACTAGGTAAATTATACTTCTTCCTACTCTGTTTTAAACATGTAATGTATGTAAAATATGAATTATTTATTGTGATGGACATATGGATATACACAAGAGCATAGACACTCATTTAAAAGTTTGGAAAATCATTTGTTTTGATTTTGGGAATTAGATTGAGAAGATATTTATTTTTTGCTGTTCCTGATTGTTACATTTTGTTTTATTATTTTTATTTCATGTTTGAGAAATGTTTAAATAAAAATAATAATAAATAATCTATTTCACTGATTGGCATTATTCTGTCAGAAAGCAGACTCAATTGAACCCAATTCTATATGCCTAATAAAGTACAGGTAATATTTGAATAATATTTATTTACAAGAAGGAAGGAGTTATAATAACATTAAGTAATGTAATTAATTACATCAAGCAATTATATTTGAAGAACAATCTTTTAAAGATAATATGGTAACTGCAAAGAAAACAAATGAAATAAGGATGACATGCAATTAACTGAGTATTTATTTTGGAACAATTTAAATTATTTTTGAAAATCTTAATTCAAAGAATAGATTCACATGGAAAATAGAAACAATGGAGGGGAGAGGCATGTGGGTATATTAAGAAATGAAATAAAAACTAGAACCAAAGTTGGAAACTAGAGTGAATAATTCTGTTGGATAATTCACTGAAAATGGCTGGGAACAGTCCTCAGATGTTTGATATTGTTTTAAGTGAACATAAGAAAAGAATGGATGTTTTATAGTAAACATGATGTAATCTGTCTTCCCTCAGATCAGGAAAAGCAAACAGGAAGAAAAACAGTACAGATTTGTGATTTATAGAAATCAGATGTTAGAGATTTAAAACACAGTTGGTAGACATGCAGAACAAATATAAATTGCATAATTTAAAATAAGAAAAATACCATTGTGGGGGAAAAAAGATTTTATGGATTTTTAGAAACCTAGCTGAATGAATTTTTGCACTGGAAAATGTGTTCTAATATTAAGACGATTAGGTTTATTTATATTATATTATACTGAATTATCTAATCATTATGTATCTGAATACCAAATAATGTAAAATATTATATTTGTTTTAAATAAAAAATAATGTTGAACAATGTATATGCACTAAATGATTGCCCTGCCACAAGTCTGAGCTTACAACTATTTCAGGATATTCAGTTTTTTTCTTACTAAAAATATTTCAGTTTTAAAATTTTGGAAAGCTCTTGAATGCAAGAGCTTTGACCTAGATTCTTCCCTTTTCATGCAAGACTGATAGTAAAATTTATAATGCAGAAGCTTACATATTAATTTCACAGTCATGTATTTCATACTATCATAATCTATTGGATCAATAAACTCATCATATTTCAGCATTTTTCCTCTTTCTCTTCTGCTAACTGATCCCCCTACCACATGCATACATACATCACAGTCCAACAAAACATTTTTCTAATGTATCAATTTGAAAGTACATTTTATTCATATTTAAATTGTGAACCAAGCTACAGTTTGGTTCATCCATCCTCAGATATATAAATGTTCTACTTCAGTGCAGACATGAACTCCATCATGAAAAGTGACCTTTGAAGATATTGGCAGCATCTCTACATATTTTTGCAATATGGTGCTATATTAAAGTAGTATGGGGCAAACTTTATTTTCCAGGGATTGAATTTCATCAGGGTGGTCTGTTTAGAATTGAAATTTAAAAAAAAAGCAGGCAAAAGATTAGACAAAGACACCCATTTTCCCATTTTTAAATAATACATTTTTTCTCTCACAAATTAATGGGTATGGAGATTGCAGCTAACCACAGAATATGATTATTTGAGTTCCATAGATAATAATATACATTATTCTACTTTTCCCTCATCCTTCAGAATAGTAGGGAGTATCATATAGTAAACAAAAAGAGTTAGGAAAAATCATCAGGAATTTAGATGCATGGGAGGTAAGGATCTTCATTTTTATAACAACACTGATCTAGAATCCATTCTGTCTTGAGTCTGGTTATTTCCGTCTGGATGAGTATCAAATGAGTATCAAATGTTTTTAACTTTGTCAGACATTTTAGATGATCTTAATAACTATTTTCATCTTTTGTTATTGTCAGCCCTTCAAAGTAGGTCAGGACAAGAAACAGACTTCACAAGAAATATTGGAATTTTACTTTATTAATATAAGCTATAGTAATAGAAACTTGAAAGCCTGGCAGCATGTTGTCTTCCCTCCCTCTTCTGCCAAAGAAAGCTCGAGTCAGTTCAAGCTTCTTTCTAATCTACCTAGGCTTAATTCATATTTTCTTATTGTCATATTCCTTCTCCAAGGTCGACTTTTTAGTTCTGTACTAATGCTTCAAATCTTTCCATATCCCAGCTGTTATTCATATACAAACTATGATGGATTTACTATTATATATTTTATTGTGAGTCT
The DNA here is from genome assembly GCA_032468055.1 of Acrochordus granulatus. Classification (NCBI taxonomy): domain Eukaryota; kingdom Metazoa; phylum Chordata; class Lepidosauria; order Squamata; family Acrochordidae; genus Acrochordus; species Acrochordus granulatus. Next base: position 2,960 of record JANHZU010003711.1, read on the forward strand.
TTGAACCCAAATTATGAGCTAGTACATTTATAAATAATTTTGTCTCTTCGACCATCTTCCAAAAACAAAGATCTTTGATAGTAAGGACAAAATTATATGACCTACCTTACAGAAATGTGACAAGGAAGTATTGTTTGGAATAATTTAAAACATTGATCTCATAAGTTACCTTAAATAGGAAACAAATGGAATATTATCCACCAGATTTACTTAAAATGGAAATAGGAAAAGTCACAATACAGTATAAAGTAAGCTTTATAGTTTTGGAAATAATGACAAATCTGAATATGGCTTTGAACTTCTTCCTGTTTAGGGCATCTAATTTGGGCTCATTGTAAATTCTAAAATATCATTTTTACTATATTAGGTTATTATTATATTTGGGAACCTCAAAATTCCCAAGTGGTTTAACAGACAAAACCATAATGAAGTTCGATACATTTTTGGCATCACTTTTTATTTTGAAACAAAATGAATTCTTTATTCTTAAAAGTACAAAAATGCTTCAGTTATTACTATTTGATCTTACTTTAAATATTAACATCTTGGGGCAAATAACTTCTGAACACTGCTGATCAGTTTTAAACATCAATATTTTTATCTGGAAGAAAAGTATCCCATAATTCATTTGCAAGACCCCCTGCTCATGTTCTTTAATGCTGCACAGCAAGCTGGAATATTTCCATTTTCTGAATGTTTCTGCTTCATAGTTTCTATTATATACATTTAATTTCATTTGCATAAATTTCCTTTCCTTACTCTTTCCCATATTCTTTTATTGCTCTTTCTTCTTGTGGGACAGTGACTTTTTTAATATACCCTTGTTGGAACTCTTATTTTGGTGTGTTTTCTAAAATTAAGATAATTCTTTTTGATGTCCTCATGTTTAGCATGTTTTTAATCTAGTTTTCTGATGTTCAAAGGCATTGGCATCCTGTTGCTATCAAATCACAAGAAGTCTGGGAGCTCTGCAGATGGTAAAAGCCACCTTGTGTGCTTTCGTTTGTTACAGATTTCCAAGTTTTTATAACAGACATGAAAGCTGCCATAGCTTACTTCTACTGCCTCCCTTTTCACATATTGAAAGATGTTGGCAGCAAGCTCAAAAGCAAGTTACCAAAACATTCTGTTATATGCAACCATGGGTTATTTTAAAAAAATTGTAACTCAATCCTCAGTTTCGTCAAATGTATGACAAGAGAAGCTTTGGGAAAAGCAGCGGGATATTTTGCATACCAAGCCAGAGCATGTTTGTGAACTGCATGTCATCTTTTGCCATGTGAATATTTTCTGACAGCATTATGTGTATATGATCATTCATGGACTATTTTTGCTTTCCATTCATACTACTTTGGCTTATCATTACTAGTAAACATTTTTCAAGGCTCTAGAAATCATAGAAATTATGTTATGTCTGCATTTTTCCTCTGGCCTATAGTTCAGATGCACCTATAACATTTCTTTTGAGAGGATTCAGATTCAGTTATTTTATTGGCCAAGCATGGAATTTGACTTTAGTACATCATGATCAAAGAAATGCTGCCTGGATTGGATTTTTGTGGCAGGAAAAAGGGAAATAAACCTACAAGGATACAAAAAAAGGTAAAGGTTTCCACTGCCAGTCGTGGCTGACTTTAGGGAGCAGTGTTCATCTCTGTTTCCTAACTGAAGAGCCAGCATGTCCAAAGACACTTCCATGGCCATGTGGCCTGCATGACTATATTCCAAGGCAGATGGACGCTATTACCTTTCCCATTGGATTAGGTGTACCTATTTAATTACTTGATTTTTTACAGCTTTTAAACTGCTAGGTTGGCAGGAGCTAGGCAGACAATAGGAGCTCACCCTGTTACATGGTGGCTCTCAGGTCTCGAACTCAAGTCGCTGACTTTTTGGCCAATAGGTCCAGTTTCTTAACCACTCTCACCACTGCATACCTGTGGATATAGCCTTTTACATAACTATCCTTGGAAAAATCTTCAATTGAGTCTAAAGGACTGGGGCAAAACAAAATGTCTCTATACAGTGCCCAATTCCTTCTCTTTAACATTTTGTTCAAATTTTGGGACTATAATATATTATAATTGGTGCACATATTTCTGACTGCTTCATGTGTATACATGCCATTTTGAAACTAAAGGAATATGTCTCAGAGAATGGCCCAGCTACAGTGGACAGAACAATGCAAGTGTACGATGTCTAATTGTCTGTGCTAAGCAAGCTGCACACAGCAACTGTTAATGTCTGATATAGAAATTCTCCCACATTTTTCCCACCACTTCTCATTCGATCAGAGGGAACAAAATTTGTTCTAGAAACTATGTCAGAATGGCACTGACTTTTGGGATAAATTCTCATGAGTTTTATGGACTGCTTTTGTTCATTTGTTTTATTTTTATACTACTGTACTGCACAAGAAGTCATGAAAATATACCATAAAAATTCTGTTAATTCTACCAATATAATATTTAAAATATAGTTTGATAAAGCCATCACATAAACTTAACAACTCTTTCCAACTTAGATGGGTATTAGGCATCCTGATAACAAAATTTTAACCCAGATTAAATGGTCAAAGATTATTTGTGAATGTTCTGTCTTTTATTAGTCAATCATCTCTCTAATGTTCTGCAATTTTCTTGGTTTCCATCCATTTTTTAAATCCCAAAAGAAGACATTATAAAGAAATTTATTGTACTTGTTTTTTTATTTTCTAATAAAAATCCTATCACCATTATTGGGAGGTTTTGCTTTTGAAATTGTTCATATAATTTTTCCTTCTCCTGTAAAATTCAGAATAACTTTATTTAGTATAAATAAAATCAAATGTACAAACTGCCTAAATCATAGCAACTCAGTCAACCATAAGTCTTTGTTCTTAATATTCAGGAACAACATGCTAACCAAAGACACTGTATTTTTTAATCCTGATGATTGATACTTTTTATGTTCTTCTAATACTTCTACACTATAGCTCACTGTTAGAGGCATCTACAGGATCCACCACTTTCATCAAAATGGTGAAAGCATCACTGTGATTCCTCTTGTGTTTCTATGGGATGTCAAAATGGATGTCAAAAGGAAGTGACACTAGCATCAGCTTGATGTGATGCTTTTCATCTTCTGTTGTTCCTCTTGCATCATCTGTTTCGTCTTGTCCTGCCTGTGGAAAACACTACTTTTAATCCGTTTCCACCTCATTATTTATTTTATAGCCCTGGATCTTTTACATTGCAAGTGTGATGATAATAATTTTTGGGTTTTGAGGGGGAAAGGAGTTTCTTTATTTAATAAACAGAATAAACAGAAAATAATAATAACAACAAAAGAAAACAAAAAAAGCAAGGCAATTGCAACAACATATATAGAGGCACAGTGACTTACCACTTAACAATCTGGGTTTGTCAGCTGGAAAGTTGGCAGCCCAAGTTCAAGACCCAAGTGTTGTATAAACAGGATGAGCTCCTGTTATTTGTCCTATCACTCTAGCAATTTGAAAGCATGCAAAATTGGTGGAAAAGTAACAGCAGCCTGTTTACCTTGGTGTATAATCATCCTGGCCACATGACCATAGAAGCATCTTTGGACTATGCTGGCTCTTTGGTTATGAAATGGAGATGAGCACCATCCCCTAGATTTGGACATGACTGAAAGAGGAAACCTTTATGTTTTATTATGTGTGTGTGTGTGTGAAATTTTTTTAATTAACAATTTCAGTAAAAAATAATCCTAGTATATTGTAACTGTCCACTCATAATCTGATAATAAGCAATTCATTCATACAATGCAAGTAACATCAGATCTTCAGTCCACTGGATAATTGGGGCCATAGATTTCTCTTTCCCATTTGAAGAACGAATCTCTGGTCAATAAGAAGGACATAGAGAATCCATTTGTCTTGTTCTCAACTTTATACTATCATTTTAACAAACATGGTAAATGTATTAATCACATCATCTTGACAAGAATCCCAGGTGAAAAATAATTGGACTTTTCTATAGTTCTAGTATATAATTAACAAAGGCAAAGAATAATATTATAAAAGGATGACTCTGTTAAATGTCATCAGATGGTTCTGGAAAAAGAAACTGTTTAATATGATGGAAAGTCATTAGTAACAATCCTCAAATGTAAAGATAAAATCAATGGCAATCATCTCTGTGCAAAATTGCTAGTGTTAATTTTACTTTTACAGCTCCATACCATTAAATTACATTAAGGCTTAAAATCATTTACATGGGTAATTTTGGAATATAATTCTCTTCAAATTTGAAGATGAGAATTACATCAGGGACAGAATTCCTAATACAATTAGCTGTAGAGTAGGGATAGAATCAAGAATTGGGTCTGAGAAGTAAATTAGTATATAAAAAAAAATGTTATAACACATCAGTTTTTTTCTGGAATTTAATCAGTCTAACTAAAAATGTCATTATGGGATATGATTTCATAAATTTACATGTAGTCATTCAAATACTAATTTAGTGCATACTGAAGAAGGAAGAAGCAGAGGTTTTTTATGACAAGTCATTTTACTTTCCAAAATCTGTTTCCAGCTTTTTTACTGGTTTATGAAAAAGCATTCAGCTATTCCATATGCATGATTCTCCCTTATTGAACATATTTCTAAAATCAAAGTTATGACAGTAAATTAGTTAATATGCATTTGTAAATTAAAAAAAACTCTAGTTATTTCTTTTTGTCTAGAAAATCAACAAGCAGATATTCAAAGTAGAATATTAAGAGAACATCAACAGGCACCCTTACATGACTCAGACAGTCTGTTGAAAAGGGTATCAGGGGCAAAAATGGAGGGCCAATTCATAAATTTTACAGTGACTGTAATCCTCAGTAGCATGCATCTTTCTATAGCATGGTTTGGAAAATGTATCCATTCAAGTATTACAGAAGAACTAATACTAACCAACATTTCATGAACTAGCATTATTCAAATACATTCAAAGTAAGATATAGGACTTGCAAAATGATAAATACCATTTTAATTTCTGATATGAGCGACTCCCAAAGAAGCTTAAACTTCCGGAAACAACCAGATTAAGAGGTCATGTCTTTCTGCTGAACTGGATCATTCTCCCCCAAGGAAAACACCAAGAAGAAGAAGAAAGACAGAAGGTAAAGACATAAATATTTTGAAAATGGCAGCTGAAGAGACTTACCATGGTTCTTTAACTGCAGTTCTTTGAGATGAAGAAATATATTGCAAATGTTTAAATTGCGTTATTGTTTTTTTGTTGTTGTTGTTAGCTGTTTATTCCAAAAGCGGCAATATTAAAACAGTTTTGGCAAATCCTTAGAGGATGCTGCTTGGAAAATGATCCCTGCTGTTATAAATTGCAAGCATTTGCATCCTCCATCTCAGCTATATTATCTTTTATGTGATCCTTAGTTGAACAGAATAAAATTATTTATTAACCTTGGGCAAATCAACCTGATTTGATTTGAGTTTTGAAGTTGATATTTGAGAGCAAATTGGTCCTGTGCATGATCTTCAGGATTCAATTTGAAAAATAAAGTCTATATGCTGTAATGAGGAAACACTAAAAAACCTGCAGCTGCTTCATTTGTTAGCAGAATGGATTGAAAATAGCAGGAATAGTAGCTGCTTTACAGAACGTTAATCCAAGAGAACATTAATACAAAAGTGTCTTATTCAAAAAAAACTGATGTAAAAATAAACTTTCTTTTCCAATTGCCTTTCTGTGATGTCACACTTCAACACAACATTGACACGTGGTTGTGGATAGCTTTACAGGGCACTGTGTTTTGTCTTGCTGATCAATGAGTTTTCTAGAATACCAAGAAGGTTGTTGGACATGGTTGGTACGTTGGCTTGTCCTGCAAAGGTGGCTTCAGTGTTCCAAATCTGAAGGAACTCCAGATTTTATTTTAATTGATTGTTCAACTCCATGAATGGAAAAAAAATCAGCCTATTTCAAATAAGAACATTTTTAATACTGGATCTGGGACAATGTCCCACTACCCTTCTAAACAGTCCTGGATCCCCTTCTATATTTGAAGATGCCCCTTTGGAAAAAAAATAATCACAGTACCTCTCCTTTTGAAATCTTCTGTGTTTTAAGCTAGTTCTATCCTGATCTTAAATGTCATTTCATAATAATTGTCCATAAGAAACACTGAGGGATAAGCCCATCTGTTTCTTTGGAAACTCCTAACTATAAAGTCCATTCTTGTGCAAAATTCCTTCAACCACATACAACTGATATTTGGCAAGCACACTCCTATTAGAGGCAAAAACATTGCCAGCAAATTCTACTCTCTTCTGCCAAGTGGGGAGAAGAGGAAGTACAGTATAAGCATATCCCTTTTAAAAAAAATTAAAGGCTGAGTTGAGAAAATAATGTAAAGGTGTTTTGTTAATCATGCACTTCATTGGATTCATACTAATATTATGGAATCCATATATTATTAAAACACTCATATCTGTTTGATTCTTGGTAACATTCAATTGGGCAAAACATTGCATCATAGGGCAAAACTTTGTTAACTAATTTACAGAATTCCAAAAACCATTACTTCCAAGGGAATGAAATTTGGGGAAGTTGTGGTTTCTTCAGCACTGCTAGGCTGCTGCTGATTTAATTTGTACTCACCCTCCCTTCCTCCCCCTCCCAGCATAGCCATGTACTTGCCTCTTGGGATGGGAAGGGAAGGGAAGGGAAGGGAAGGGAAGGGAAGGGAAGGGAAGGGAAGGGAAGGGAAGGGAAATTAAATCCTGGGTCAGTCATGTGCATAAATAACTTGAATTCTGTTTTCTACAGTGGGCAGGTCTTTTCCAAATACATGTATGACTTCTTACCTACAATAAAGCAATGTGACAAGTCTGTGAAAGTTCTACTATCAGGATATACTGAATATAGGGTTGAGTTTCTGGAGATAATGATTTATTGCCATGTGTAAAGCTAAATTTTCCATTGCTGTACACATGCTTTTTAAAAAGTCCATATTTTCTATGTGAAAAAATACTCTCTTATCTTTAATACACTTCTACTGTTAAATAAAATTTATAATATTTTGCTCTATCTCAAAATATATTATTGGGGAGGTGTCACAGTTTCCCATGTTTTACTTTACCAATCATTTTTCTATATTAATTTTAACAGAAACTCATTTAAAAAAACAATATGAAGCAGTAACAATCATCAGTGATAGCCCTGAACTTTAAAGCCATAATTTTACAATTCCTTTATTTTTTGCTATATCTTGCTCTGAGAATTTCATCTGGTGTGTCACCAGGGAAATTTGCAAGAAGGCTTCTATGTTTTAGAAGACTTATGGCTCCATATTTTGTGGCAAGTAAAAGTCAGTCCTCAATTTCTTGAGATAACAAAGCAGAAGCATTTGTAAGCATTATTATAAACCCATTCACAATGCCATTACAAGAATACCAGGCATGATTGAAAAGCGGAATGCAAATAGCAAGGAGTTATTTAAATGGAAAGTGTAGAGCAGCTCAGTGCAGGCGTTTTGGAGAGAGAAAAGTTCCTTGATGATGGGCTCTAGTGTGAGCCTGAAAGCTTGGAATAATAAACTTT
>JANHZU010003712.1:19921-31156 GCA_032468055.1 Acrochordus granulatus
TATGGATTTCTGTAATTTACTTCTCATATTTTTTATGGGTGGGAGACACTCTTTGTCTGGCTCCTCTGATGAGATCTATCCAGTATGGTTGAACCTCTGGCAGAGCTCTCATCTTCTTTGGAGCACACAAGTCCCCCAACCACAGCAAGGTAGTGCCTCACTGGGGGGAGTTTTAGTGTACAATAAGCAATAGAACTGTCCAGAGGGAAGAGGTCCAAACAAGTTGCGTCCAGGGCGAGAGGGATCCACAGACATCCCTTCTGCCCCTCTCCCACCCCTCCCGATACACAGGTCCTCCATGGAGGGCAGGCTGGCTGCAGCCACTCCCTCCACGATCCTGACCACACCCCGGAGTCTGCACCTGTTCTGTACAGCTGCTCTGCACCAAACAAGACAGGCACAGAGGCACAAAGGACAGACTTAATGATTCCTCCGCAGAACTGGAGCAGCAGTCCCCAGTGCAGGCAGTGAATCCTCCGATGTGCCCCCTCAACAATGATGCCACTACCAGCCATCCGCTTCAAATCTTGGGAAACCACAGAGACCAAAAGCCTGAAGGATTACGGTAAGAGGGAGTGAAATAGGAGGACTCTTCTCTAATTCTGGAGAACAGTAACTCTTATTTGTCTGAGGCTCCTTCAGATTGTTTTAGTTTCCCAACACAACACAAACCACCTTCTGCCTCACTCCCACTCCCACACCACCACTGCAACAATACACCTCCATGTCAGCACTACTTCAACATCACCACACCCAACTGCTTCTCTGTTCTGCTTTGATAACCGCATGATGCTGGGCTGGCTAAGGAGAGGTCTTACAGGGACAGGGCATCATCAGCCCAGGTGCTGGCTGATTTGCAGGCAATCTGCCCTCACATAGGAGTAGAAAGAAAATGGCATTTGCCATGTCTAGGAGAGGCAGTTTGGTCTAGTGGTTAAGGCAACAGGCTAGAAAATGGAAGATCTAATCCCTCCTTAGCTATGAAAGCCAGCTGCGTAATCTTGGACCAGTCCCTTTTTTAGCCCAATTTATCTTCCAGGGTTCTTACTGTGGGGAAAATAAGAGGAAAGAGAATTACATATGTCCACTGCCTTGAGTTGTGAAAATAATAAAGGTGGGATATAAATAAAATCCAAAGGTGTGAAAAATTTTGCTTTCCCCAGGAGGGTAACAAAATGGTATAAAGTTAATTTTTCAGCTTGATTATTAAAAACAATTATGTAGCATCTTCTATTTTCACCCCCCCTTTCCGTGAGCTTTTGTTTTAACTGCCTGAAAGTCTGAATTAGATAAGGGCTTGACAACCAGTCTAACTCTGGAATGCAATTGGCAGCAAGGTGAGGGCTTGCAGCTATCCTGAAAAATAGATTTTTATTCAGGTAGCAACTCTCTTTGTGCTGGAAAATGTCAAAAACTCAGGTAAATACACAGCTTGTCCCAAAAAAATGGAGCATGCTGTGTACTTTGTATGTGCTGGGCAGCTTCTTTGAAATCACACCTGGGAAAGCTTACAAGAAGTTTATAGGAAGCCTACACATACAGATCAATATCTATCCTTTGACTCCCACCACCCACTGGAACATTAACTGGGAGTGATCAGATCTTACAACATCATGCTGTTCCCTCCAGACAGGGAAGGTTCCATTAAAGAGAACTTTCACATCAAAAATGCTCTCAATAAGTGTGGCTATTCAAATTGGTCCTTTGTCAAAGCCACAAACAGGTCTAAAGTAACCCTCCCACATCTTTTGCGAAAGAAGGTTTTAACAAACATAGCAACATGACCATTCCATACGTTGCTGGAGAATCAGAGAAACTTAGGATTTTCAATAAACATAACATACGTGTGCACTTCAAACCCATGAACATTGAGACATAAATTAGTGCATCCTGAGGACAAAATAAAAAGTAAAGTCATGTCCGGCTCTAGGGGGCAGTGCTCATCTCCCTTTCCTAGCCGAAGAGCCAGCATTGTCAAAAGACACTTCCGTGGTCATGTGGCCAGCATGACTATATGCTGAGGTACGTGGAATGCTGTTACCTTTCCCAACAATTTAGGCAGTACCTATTTATCTGCTTGCATTTTTGCATACTTTGGAACTGCTAAGTCAGGAGCTGGAGCAAGTAACAGGAGCTCATCCCATTGCATGGCAGCACTTGGGTCTAACTCAAGCTGTGGACCTTTTAGTCGACAAACCCAGCATCTTAACTGTTCAACCACTACTCCCCAGACAAGAACAAGATACTGAAGCACAAACAGATACCATTTATGCCATACAACGTAATGAAGCCTGTTCAAAATTTCACATATTTTTTTGTTTGTTTATTCAGTTTATATGCTGCCAAATTTAAAAATGACTCTCGGCGGCTCGCAATAAAAATATTAAAAGCATAAACAAGAGTTAAAAGCCAGTTATAAAAATCACCAACATTACCTAGGCAGAATGGGAGGGACGGGTATCTGTGGGGGGAGATGTGACTCGCTTAATCCACCAGCCACCTCCATGCTGACATACCTCCATTGGGGCTCCAAGCCAGCTGTCAGAGCCAGGTCTTCAGGCCCTTCTGGAAGGCTAAGTGGGTGGGAGCTGACCTTACCACAGGGAGCAGGATGTCCCGCAGACGGGGGGCACGGCAGAGAAGACTCGTCTCCTGGACCCCACCAGCCGAAAGTCCTTGACTGACAGGGTCCGCAGCATGCCTCCTCTGCCACCCTGGTGAGGCAGGTAATCCTCGTAGGGGTGTGACAGTTCCTCAGGTAACAAGGATCAATGCCATGAAGGGCTTTAAAGGTGACAACCAACGCCTTGAATTGCCCCCGAAAACAGTGTGGCAGCTGATGCAGCTTGGGAACAGAGGTGACGCATGGGCCATTCTGGGGCCCAAGAACCGTCTGTGCAGTGGCATTCTGCGCCAGCCAGGGCTTCCAAATGCTCTTCAAGGGCAGCCCCGTGTAGTCCAAAAGCGAGAGGACTGGGGCATGAATGACCCAGTGTAGGGATTCCTGGTCCAGGAAAGGGTGCAATTGGCGTACAACATGAATGTGCTTTTCACAGGCAACAGCAGTGCTGGAATTGACCCAGGTTAGCAAGGGAGGCAATTTAGGGATGCGTGTGTGTGTGTGTGTGTACAGCCACTTTCTTGAGATGTCCTTATTCTGTCTGCCTTAGTCAATTTCAGAATTCCCTGCCTGTATTCAGTTTCATTCTGCCCTTTTTAAGGGTGAGCAGTGCTTTTTTTCTTTTCAGCAAGGAAAGGATTAGGGTCAGGCGTTCCTTGGGGACAGGAATAGTTCCTTGGGGTCTGACATAATGACGTAAGGTGGGTCCCCATCTTGTTAGCCAGGTCAGGGGAAAGTGCCCTGGAAATAAACTCACATCTAATTTCAGCCATAACATTAATGGAGCCTTATATTTCACCTCCTTGATGCAGATATATTCACTCAGTGCACCAGGTCAGCAAAAATCTGTTTTCCTTCTGATAAAAACCTGTTTTTCTTTTCAAATTCAGAATCGGGCCAAATTTCAAGCAAGCATTTCTTTGCTAACCTAAATAATGTTTCTTTGTTCTTGGTAGTTATTTATTTATTAAATTTATTCACTCATCTTGCAGCAGCAACTCTGGGCAGCTTGTCTGTCTGTCTGTCTAATTTATATGCCGCCGGAATCCGGAGACTCTTGGCAGCTCACAAAAACAGCTTATAATAAAATAATAGTAAAAAACAATACAGTAGAATAATAAATAGTAAAATATCATAAAGGTAAGCAAGAGATGGGGGTGCTAGAAAGGAGGTGGGGTCTTCTAGTCTAATAGCCATTTCTAGGATGATACACCGCCATCAGGGCCACAGGCCAATCTGCAAAGCTATGTTTTTAATCCTTTGCAAAAGGCCAAAAATCTCACCTCTTCCGATCTCATCTCAGGAGTTACGATGTTCCACAGGGCAGGGGCTGAAATTCCCTGACTGATGTGATCTGGAGCATGTAGTTACCGCTGGCACCAATGGGGCGGGCCAAACCCATTGGGGGAAGCTGGTTCCTCAGGTAGCCTGGACCTATGCCAGGAAGGACTTATAGGTCATAACCAACACCTTGAATTGCACCCAGAAGCAAGCAGTGCTTTATTTACTATGCAGTAAACTTACCTCCCAAATCCCTTGTTCTTATATCTCCTTTAAAACTTTACATCAGAGGTTCTTATATCTCTGAGTGCGAATCATAGAACAGAAACACTTTTTGGTCATCTGAGGGAAAAAAAACATGGGCGGTGTTCACCTGATAAACTCTTGAATCCTGGTTTATTCAAGTGAAGCTTCTGGATTCATCTGCTATATCGAGCCATTCAGTACGCAGGCTGGGTTTCCACTGCACGCTCGGCTGAAATGTGGTTGTGCGGACAGCTAGAAGCGACCTTGTGCCCTGCTTGTGAAATCCTGAAGAGAAGAAAAGTTGCCCTTTCAGCAGTGTCAACAAACGCTGCTTTCTCTGAGCTAGTGTTGCCTGCTAAGGAGGAGAACCAAGATGAAGGAATTCGGCATTTTCTGTTCATCTGCCTTGGGAGCCATCTATTGACAAAACCTTGTATCACCTGCAGAATTTAACTGGGCTTCAGGGTAAAGTAGGATCTCAGCTAAAGGGTGGCTGGTTCTCATCCCGTTTGTCTGCTTCCCGGTGCTATCTTGGAATTTGAGGCCAAAGTGATCTTTTGCCTGGATGCTTCCTTCTCCTTCATAAATACTTTGAAACTTACCTGCAAGAATTTACAGTGAAATACCTACATGAAGTCGAGTGAAATGCAATTGTTTCTGACATGCACGATAGCTTGTTTCACTTGTTTGGTAAACTGAGTGAGCACAAACTGTTCTGGGATTGGAATCTTTTTTTTAAAAGATACTGAACAGCAATTTTTAAGAGAAAAAAACTTTTATTTAACTGTCATTGTTGTGGAAACATTTTTAAGTTAGTCCTTTACAATGAATGTTGATTAGGATACAGATTAATAATGCAAGGGGACTCCTACACTGCAGCCGTCTCTCCATGCTCTGATTAAGGATATACACTATAGCTTCAGGAAGGACTTCTATTGGGCTCCAGGCATTCATCCTCAGCTCTTGTTTGAACCAATTGGCCTCTATTCAGCCTTTTTAACACTGAAGTTGAAATTATCCTCCAGAGGTGGAATATTGATCAAGTGATAATATCAAAAGGAAGCATCACCAATTCCTAAACCAAGCTATACTTGCTGTACCTACCAGGCTCTTTTTAAATTTGAGATTTCACAAAATAGTCCCACTTTCCTGCTCCCCAGGATTCTGGGGAGAACTAAGAACTGTGGAAATTATAGATGCTAGCTAGAAAATTTCACTGGCCCACTCTAAAAGCCTCATCATGTTCCCCAGCCTTCAGTTCACTTAATAAATATGAAATGGGATGTGCAAGAAGTTAAGCGTCAGCACACTGCTGCAAGTTCCTTTTGGTTTTTGTAGAGCCCCAAGGAGAAACCTGTATCTGAAAGAGCACAAGGAAGAAAAGATACAGTACAGTGAAAATGAAGAATGCCAGAACCCAGGATCATTAATCTAAAATGGGCAGTTTTTTCCTCAGTTTTTTAAGGGAAGCAAGTTTTCTTTATAAGATCCCTAGAGTTCAGAAAATTTGCAGGATAATTTAGGGGTGTGAGCTAAATTCAATAGCACTATTGGCAAGGTAAGTATTCACCTTTCTGTATATTTTCATGTGCATTCTTGCTGTTCAGATAGTTGTGCTATTCTTATTGCCATTCCGAAAAAAGAATAATGTTCGGCTTTTTCTGTGATTTTTAAGACTCTCTACCACCTCTACTCTTTTTCTCAGATTATGAAACTCCTTAAACCCCCTTTTCTAGTCTTAGGAAGCAGGGCTGCATTTCTGGTTCTCTTCAGAAACATAGGTCCAAGGCACTCAGGCAATATTCACTTTCCTTAGGGGCTATCATCAAGAGGGAACAAATGGAGGAGGATTTGTTTAAATGATATAACTATTATTATATCCCTTCCTATCTGCTCACTATCACCCTCTCCAACCTGAAATTAGATGAGGGCATGGTAGTGCAAGCGGTTAAGACTGGGCTTGTCTGCTGGAAAGTCGGTAGCCTGAGTACAAGATCCAAGCGCTGCTGTGTTAAGAGGGTGAGCTCCCGTTACTTGCTCCAGCTCCTGCCAACCTAGCAGTTTTAAAGCATGTAAAAATACAAGTAGATAAATAGGTCTTGCCTAATTTGGTGGGAAAGGTAACAGTGGTCTGTGTGCCTTGGAATATAATCACGCCGGCCATATGACCACAGAAGCGTCTTTGAACAAATGCTGGCTCCCTTGGCTGTGAATCAGGGATGAGCACTGTGCCCAAGAGTCAGCCACGACAGGCAGGGGAATCCTTTACCTTTACCTTTTACCTACACTGTCTAGGTTAGGGGTGGTATAGCAGCCAAGCAGAGGCACTTTTGAATGAACGAAACAAAAAGAAGATTAACCAGCTTTTCTACCCCAATCTTAATTGCCATTCTGACTGTAGCTCCTGTTAATAAAGTCCAAGGGCAAATGAGAAATAGTGAGGGCTCCAAAACTGGCTGTGAAGGCCAGAAGTGCCAGTCTCTGAATAGATAAGGCACTGACACTTTTATGCCCATCTAGAAATGATTTGGTTCTGGGTTCATATGAAGAAGATTCTTGTTGCTGAGGGTTCAGAGTGAACTAATCTGAGCAAGACAATAATTTCCCATTAGGACAGCGCTACATTGCTAAAGCTGAGTTCTTGCTATATGCAGACACAGTCCTGGGTGAGGATGTTGGGCACTATCTCATACTTGAAGGAGTAGCCACCATCTGAAGTGGTACGGACCCTCAGAGAGTGCATTGTACCTTGCCACGCAGCGCAGCACAGCTGGGAGTTTGCATTCTTTGAGATTGGGTGGCTGAAGGAACAGTTCCCATGACAGTAATGAAACACAAAGCTGCTTGGATGCACAATCCACCTGTCCCATCCTAGTTCCTCAAAAGAGATATTGAGGGAGGCACGGTGACAGTTGGCATGGAGTGCAGCATCACCTGAAGGTCGCTGGAGTCTAATTGGTGATTTATATTCTGAGAAGCGCCGAGCCCGGTCTTGTCCCTTGGATCTGGTGGCTGCTACAAGGAAGGGCATCTTTTCAGCATCAGCCACACAGGGGCAGCCTAGACAGCGAATTAAGAGCACGAATACATTCTGGGAAAGGTAAGGGAAGAAGGATGTTCTAAAGTGAAAGACAGTCCAGTCCTCTGGAGCTGGTACAGCCATGGTGGCTAGTGGGATCAGGCCTTCTTCAGAGAGCATCAGTATCTCTGCCTCCGGTGAAGAGTTGTTCAAAGCAGTTTCTAAGGGGCTGTTCTGAACTATCACAGGGCCCGTGTAGAACCATAGCTGGACTGATGTCACCTCACGACTCTGGATATGTAATGAAGGTTGAAAAATGTGGGTGAAAACTCCCTCATGCTCTGAAATCTCATCAAGCTGAGGAGGCTCACAGGATACATCTGCAAAATAGGAGATGAATTAATGGAACTGTTGGCATTACATACTGTAGGCTACTGTTTCTCCCTCACTGGAGCGATGAGGAGTGATCCTTAAAGGAAGGAAGTACAAGTGCCCTTCCTTCAAAGATTTTCCTGCTATTGTCTTGATTTAGACCTATCACTCATTTTTCACTATTCTCTTTGTGGGAGGAGAAAGAATTAAATCTTAATATGTGCATTTATTTGCTCTAGCATTCCTTGACAAGATAGTTGCTGTATTTATATATCTCACTAAGCATCATTTTAGTAAATACCTTTCATATATAATAAGCTATAATCGCTGGACTCACATCCCTAAATCATTGCATATGTCACATTCCTGGGCTCATCCAAATGCTAAACTAAAACCACACAGATCAGATTAAGACATAGTGCCATTTGTGAATGTTCATCATCTCCTTGATTTTTTGATGTTAAAATGGAAAACTGATTTTCAAGATGCCCATGTGCCATGTGAACAGTTTGCTTGGGTTCCTTGCTGTACTGAGTTTGCTCAGTACCCTGCTGTACTGAGGCAAGAAGCTGTTTACAATGAGCATCTGGCCTTATTTAAGAAAAGAACAGGTGTCTGTGTCTGGTGCTGAACAGATCTTAACACAATTGTTTTAATAGGTGAATAGCAACAGTGAAGTTAAAGGATACAGTACTCATGTCATGCCCTGCAAGACCATGTTTAAATATGCAGATTCAAAAACATCAGGTAAAATATAAAACATGGCAGTCAGCTTGCTACTCATTTGAATTTTTCTTTATTTGCCATATTGAATGTTAGCAAACTATTTTATTCCTGTTCTGCATTCTGAGAACAACTGGTAATTTCATGCTGCCATCTCTCTCTCTCTCTCTGTCATATACAGTTATATCTATGTTCTCCAAAGTGGTCAATATTGATCCCCGAGGGTTGATGGGACTATGCAAGTGGTTGATAAATGTCTGGGGGTCAAAAGAGAGTAAGTAAATGTCTGGGGGTCTAAGTGGTTGATAAATGATGGAAAGTTGATTTGGGTCATTTAATCTTTTGAGGTTTCTGTGGAGCTGCACGCCAGTCCCTAATCCTGAAGGTGAGGTGGCGAGCAGCAAGATGGTGTGACCCAAGGTTGGATGGTCGGCCACCACAAGAGTGGACTTGTTTTCTCTCTTATGTTTCATTGCACAGTCAGCCAGATATTTAGACTGGATTTGGCATTTTTGTCCACCGATCAAGTCCTTCCCAAGGGCCTGGGATAAGCAGATGTTGTTCTCTGATAGTGCTAAAGGTATTGTCACAAGATGTAAACTGTTCCAAATAAAGCTGCCTTTTTGCAATTGACTGATGATGATTTTGTCAATGCCGCTCCTCTGGTGAGACCTGTTGAACATCTCATCTTCCTTTGGGCACACAAGCCCCACAGCCAAGTCAAGGTAGTGCCTCACTGGGGCTCTTGATTATTATTGTAATAATCATAATTATTCATAGTATTATTAGTCAAATTGAATTAGTTTCATATAACAAATGTTTGGGGGTCAGTGAACAGTCTGAAAGTTATGATAGGAGTCGATTTGCTGAAGAATTTGGGTACCCCTGATCTATATCATCTATTTTTCCCCTTCCAATCAATTGTAAATGATTATTGGAGACTGCCTGGACCAGTCCCTGCAAGTTTCTTGTCAAAATTGCAGAAGTGGTTTACCATTGTCCTCTTCCTAGGGCTGAGAGAAAATGACTGGCCCAAGGTCACCTAATTGTTTTGTGCCTATGATGGGACTAAAATGCTTGCTTTCCTGGTTTCTAGCCTGTTGCCTTAACCACTACACCAAAGTAGCTCTTGTCTCTAATTAGACCTATACTGATACTTATATTTATCTAGTTTTGTTCTTATGTGTTTTGCTATATGTGCATATATTTTTATTATGGCAAGTACAAAATATTAAGCCAGTTTTTTTATTAGATTAATAACTGGTTGGTGTTGCTATATGCTTACATTATAGGAAGAGAGCTGTGTTAAGCTGTGAAAGCAAAAAAAAAAAATCAGGAAGAATCTGATATCACCTTTTCTCATAAGCTTGTGCCTTTTAATAAAATTTGTTATTTCAAAAAGATGCACCCAGATTCTTTCTGATTATATTGTTTATGTATGAAACAACAGCAAAGTCTTGCAATTGTAAAAACTGGATTCCATAAAGATATTGCCTGGCTTTCTCTTGAGGTTTTCATCAGTACATTAATACATAATATATGTACACATAATGCACCCCTGTGTGCTAATAAGAAATTCCTGAGAAAGTGCTGGGGAAGCTAGAGCTGCCAAAATTGGATGCCACATTCTGGACAGCTACTAGGTGGCAGAAGAGAGATACAGAAAACCCTAATTATTTCTTCCTGTAAAACGGAAATCTAGCTTTGCAGCTCAGATAAGCAACAGTAGCAAAGCTGTTAAAGAATGTGTGTGTGTGTGCGCATTTGCAAAAGAGATAATATTCAAAGTTCACATGATTCCAATGAGTCATTTCTCCCGTTATGGAATTCAAATTGTCTTCCTTTACCCTCCCCATTTTTTCTGCATACCATCATTACATCTCATTTCCTACTCAGGCATAAACTCAGGTCAGTAATCTGGATTGTGGAAAGCTGAGATCTCCTTCAAAGATAATTCCTAAGGAGGCAATCCTATATACAAGTACTTGCAAAATCTATAAGAGGGGGATTTATGTTAGCATAACAAGTTCATTATGAAGTCACAGTCCAATGTTTCATGCCTATTCTGAAATAAGTCCCACTGAGTTTGGTGAAACTAATTCTCAAATAAAATAATGTAACATTGCAAAATGGGGTTGAAATAAAAACAAGATATATTACTTCATCTACAATTTGTAATGTTATTTGGCAGTTAAGTCCCACTGAATCCAATTAGACCTATATTTAAGAAATCATGTTAAAGATTTACTATTAATTGCATTAAATTCAGTGGAATTTCTGAACAAGTAAGAGAAAGCTGGAGTTTGTGTCTGTCAGAAAAGTGAAATATTCAAAAACCACCAGAATACTGGAGAAGTCCCACATTGTGTGTAAAGGGTTGAGCAGAAGATTTCTGATCTGGCAGCATTAGTAGGATTTGAATTGCTGAACCGGGCTTACATTTCTGCTACAGCTGGAATAAAATCAAGATGTGTGTCTGTGTGTTTGCCTCTGGCATGAAATTCACGGATACATGATTTCATAGAATCATATAGTTGGACATGACCTAAAAGATCATTAGTTCCACCCTTAGCTCTGTGCAGGATCCATGACATATGCTTGATCTCTGTGCTTACTCTTGAATCTTATGACGTGGGTTAGATAATAACAAAATGACTGCTCTATCTTCTTTCTTTCCCTTTCCCAGGTATATTGGGGCACTTTTTCTTTTCTTTGGTTTTAAACCTCCCAGGACCCTAAGAGTAATGGTTCTGCTTACCTTTGGATGGGAAGATAATTACTTGAGATATGTCTTCTTCCTCCAATCTGGGGGCAATTGCTGTGTCCAAAGTACTCCGCCTGTGGAGTCCCCTTCGTCCCCCTTGGATCCTTTCATTTTGGGGGAAAGGATCAAGAAACTCCAGGAAATGTGTCTTGATTCTAGCCAGGATGAAATGTCTGTCAACTTCATTCCTGTTGCAGCCAGCAACTGCAG
>JANHZU010003712.1:31256-68494 GCA_032468055.1 Acrochordus granulatus
GCAGGACCCAGCAAGAACAGCTGCAGGATCAGCATGGAGTTGATCCTGGGCCAAATGTGCAGAGAACTTTGATCCAACATGTGCAAGGGAATGATGCACAGGATGTTGCAGTTCCTGCAGAAAAAAATATTCTTGCTTATGTATAAGAGTTCAGGCTGAGGCACTGTTTCCAGATATTGCTCACAATATGTGTAGGGAAGTCCTGCCCTGTGAGTGAGGTAGTCTGGCTCTTCAACTGAACCTACTCAGCTTCTTCTGCCTCCTGATTTCTTTACTAAGCCAAGCTGGAGCATGATGGCATTGAGACTGTATCTGACACTGACGCAAATGTCTGCCAGCCATGAATATTATCTCCTGGGTAGCAAAACACAGGAGACGTCTGGAATGCAAGGACAGTGTTGCCTAGGGGACAGGACCTAGAGCAGGGTACTCTGGAGGAGAGATGGACGTAGTCCCTGAGTTGTCAACACTGAAGCATTGACGGAGGGGCAATTCTTCTTAGTTTCCTGCTAAACTGTCTGAAATTCAGGGTCATCAAAGTGCTATGTTCTGGGGGCCTAATCATTCTCCTCAATCCCAGGCAATTTTCAGTCTAGGTCTAGGTCATTGATACAATACTAAATTCTTCATCAAAGATTCTAGAAGACAGCTTACAAGTATTTGACATATCTGTACACTCGCTTACACTCTTGAAATTCATACACTACCACTCCTTAGTTTAGTATTCAAAAGACTTCAAATGCATTAGTATGACCTTTAAACATGAAAGATATATAAGGTCTACTTTTTATCACACCGAGAAAGGGTTTAATATGGATATTGCAAAGAAATAAAAATTGCTTGTGAATATAACAAGATGGTTACAAGATATTAAAAACTAATCGACCAACATCTTAAGGTTGCTCTTTCATTCATTGCTTGTGGTTCCAGACTCCCTCCTAGCTTGGCTCTGGAGTGTCTAATTCTAAAAGAGAGAAATTTATGGGTGCTCATGTCACTTTCGATCCAGAGGAAAGCCTAAGTGTACTGTTGTACTGTTTCAGATTATTGATTTCTCTAGCTTATTACTGTAGGGCTAATAACCAGTTGCAGAAATCTGGATGACCACTAAATAGTGTCAAACAGGTATTGTTTCCAAATCTCTGGTGCCATTTAGTGTTTTTTTCAATTTTTGCACTCAAGACACAGAAGCCTTACTTATTTATATCACTAGCATTTCTGTACAGTCTCATGAAGAAAGGTCTTCTCCAATCTTTTTAATGAGAATCTTCATCTGTAGTACCCAGAGATTAGAGGGTGGATTTTCAGTAGCTATGACTCTGTCTCCCTTTATGTTGTACAGTTGACTAGAATGAACTTTATGATCATAGAATTTGCTTTTCAATGTGGAAGGCTAAATTAAATGATTAAATGCGCAAGTGTTATTCTGACTTCTCTTCTGAAAAGAAAGAAAAAAATCCTTCTGAAATGTTAGGTATACTTTCCCTGGAAATTACGTTTTCCCTGACTCAGTATTATGCTCTTTCCACCATGCTCACTTTTGAGTATGGCTGTGCATACATCAACGATGATTAAGGAAAAAAAATGATGCATATCTATATTCATTGAATATATTCATTCTACTTTTTTAGGCTTATGCCGAAACCAAAGATTCTTCTGTTTTAGGGATTCCATCTGTCAACATTAATGTAACTCTCAAAGCAGAATGTCAGGTATAGTTTTAACCATATTTATAAGTAGGAACAATCCAAATATAGAATTAACAATTTGGTGCAATAATGCACCATATTTCGATTAGAGATCACAGCTTAAAATATGCAGCCTCGATGATTTGGAAACAGAATGTAAAAAACTGAAATAGTGATTTGCTGTTAAAAAAAGAGTTGAATAAAGGACAGAAAGGATCTCTGAAATGTAATCTGAATGAGGAAGGGGAGATAATATCTTTATTTGTAACTGCTGCAGATAAGATAAGAATTTGTTTCTTTAATTATCTTTTTCTTTCTTTAATCATTTGCTTTCTTCAGTTTTCTTTTATCTTTTTCCTTGCCTAACTTTTCTTTATATATTTTCAAGTTTATCTTTTATCTACCTAACATTTTTGATAACGTTATACTAAGAAAATAATTCTACATAAAGAAGTCATCATTAAACCATCTTTATGAAAGCCCCAAAAAAGAGGAATATTTTAGCCCCTTTTAAAATGTTGATAAATCAGATGCCAGGTATAACTGCATCTGTTATACAGGTATATCTGTGATCCAGATGTGAAAAGGTTCTCATGTACTTGTGGCTATTTTAGTATCAGGATCGGATTAGGTATAAGGCACCTGAGCTCAAGCAGATATTTCAAATAACTGAGTGTGCCTATATTGGGCCCAAAGAATCGCTACTAATAACTGGTACCTTCTCTGGAAATCCAATCAGTGTAGGGACATGTGATAAAGAGAAGGAGGATGCTTTGAGAAGGTAGGAGCAGCCTTGCATTAGATTAGGCATGAGGCACCGGAGCTCAAGCAGATATTTCAAATAACAGTGCCTATACTTGCATTAGATGTTACTGTACCTTAAAATTATGCCACAATTGTTGGTGTATCCACAATTCAGGCAGGATCCACCTAATAGTTCAGACAAAAGTAGATCATTGGCATCTTTTGGTTATGGGAAAATCTCTGGGCCCTGCAGAAAATAAAGCAAGAGAGGTGGGGGTAGGGGGATGAGGATGGCGATGTAGAAGAGAGCAAAGCCATGGAGAGCAGTGAAAAGAGGGAGTAATCTAGAGTTGCTAGGTAGGCACAAATGTACTAAATCCAACCCTGATTGCCATTGAACCTTAACTTGCTTCAACAAGGGGCTGACCATTAGCTGAGAAAATTTTTGTGTATAAGATTTAGGAATAAATCATTTAACTGGGACCTTTAAGAGTGGACCTGGTCTTTTGCACCTAGCAACTGATAATGATGTCATAGGATCTTATTGTATTTATTCCACCTGGAAGTAAGATAGAATGAACAGTTCTATCAGACAGCACATAGGTCATATGGGCATGTTCCCATACAACTTTTTCACCTTTTATACTTACCTGAATTCAATAGCACCACAGCAAACAGCAGAATCAATGATAACACCTTTTTCCCAATATGTATAAGAAGGTATTAAAATTTCAAAGCCATGGAATCTGAAGTGGTTTAAAGAGGATCCAGTTCACAGAATCCAAAAATTGGTAGAGGCAATTAAGCCACTGAATTCAACATTGCAGGAATTCAGATGGAAGTATCCCAGGAAAATGGCTCTCTCGCTTCCACCCGAAGACATGAAACGAAAGGGAGTCTACTACCTCTCTGAGTACTTAATTCCACATAATTTATTCTTACTGACAAGTTCTCAAGCTGGTGTCTGATGCTCAGTAATGCAAATTCAATATTGCACATCCTGCTTTCTGGAGGACTTTATTCCATATGGCATTCTTTTAAGTCTTAAGAAATTTGATATTCTCATATTCTCCCACTATTTTTTCTCAGGACTAATCATTCTTATTTCTTTCAGTTTCACTTCATAGGATTTTCCAGTCCCCAAATCCTTACTGCTATTATCTAAACCTTTCTAAAATTTGTCTGACTGCTGTTTATGAACAATGCAGATGATAGTAGACTCTCTCTTTCTGTAATTTGGAAAATATATGTCTATAACTAATGTGGCTAATCATATAATTAGCAATTTTGCAGTCAAATCATACTACTGACATTCTCAGTTTGTAAGTCAATGACTATTCCAAGATGTGCTTTTTCATAAGCACATTTATAACTACTTTTTCTGCATGATTTTCAAGCCAGCTACGTATCCAGTTAATTGTCATGCCATCTAACCTATACTTAACTATCTTGCTAATCAGAATATCATAGGGTACTTCAAGTACTTTGCTCAAACCAATATATAGTACATTTACAGAATTTGCACTATTATAGAAATTACCTAATAAAAAGTAGATAAGGTTAATCTTGCAAATACATGTTAGAGTATTTTTGGTGATAACTGCATTGTTCTCAAGACGCTTACAGACCAACTTCTTTATCATTTGCTCTAGATTTTTCCTCGGAAGTGATGCCAAATGGACTGGTCTACAACTCCTGGACCTTCCTTTCTTCCTCTTTTTGATAATACAGATAATATTCATCCTCCTCTATTTGTCTGATATACATAAGAAGGAAATTGTTGCTGTGTCATCTCAGGCTACTTATGAGGTGAAAGAAAGGCTTTTATGAAAGAAAAATAATAAAAACTGGTTGCAAATCTGAATTCACCTCTTAAGACTTCGCCTGTTAGAAATGTCAGAGAGGAATCAGCTTAGAAGCATCCTGACATTTTAAATTTGCTTGATCTGTAAGAATTTTTATTCACATGTGTAACTTTTCAACTGCAGTTAGAGATGACCCAGCTTAGGGAAAAAATTATCTTATTGTGATGATTGCAAAATCTCATTTATCTCTCCTTGAAAGAACCATCTATTTTTCTCTAGCTATTCTATTCCTAGAGAAATTTCACCTATTTTGAAAAATGTTTATAAATAAATATCCTGCCCTAATTCCATACTTTTCCCTGACCTGAACAGATTGCTGCCTGGAAATAGGTTCCTTATGGAAAAAAAATGAAAAAGGCCTTACTTGAGGAACACAGAAAGTAAGTTACAAATAATCCTGGGAAGAATATTTTTGTTATGGCACAAATGTATTTGTTGATAATGTTTGTAACAAGAAAAGAAAGTGAAGGCTGCAAGTTACTGAATTTGTGAAAACAAATAACTATCCTTACACAAATCTTGCTGAAGTAGTGGTAGTGAGGATTACGTGGGGTGTACGTGAGTGGGTGTGTTTTCCACTTCTGTTTTGGCTGACACTGCCATCTCTTTGGACATCTCTTCATTCCACTCTTTGGTAATGAAATATTTTCAGCCACTAATGCAGCTGTGTGAGTTATAATTGATTCACTTTCCTAATTATACAGGGACAGGGAAAATTCAGGAGGCTGAGATCTGATGACAAGAAGTCTTCTAGTATTTTAAATCTTTTGTTGAGGAACTCTGCTTGGTAGCAGCATTCCAAGTCTAGGATTTTGCTGCCGTTTTTATTACCACTCAATGCAGGATCAAGCAGGGTACCTGGGAATTGGAAAAGGAAGTTCACAGACTCAGCAGCCTGATGTGGAAGATTTAGAGTAGCCTACAGATTTAGTCCTTAGGAGCTGTCTGGATGATCAGGTACAGATGTTGGCCTTTCACACTCTTGTGTGACATTAGAGACCAGAATTTCAGGCCATAATAGCCATATTACAAACTTTTTTGAGATGGGGTGACTCTGTTCTCCCCCCCAACTCCATTCTCTTGAGGTGGGTTAAGCCTGAGGCGGCTTCAGGGCTGAGGGATGCCTATGTGCACCTCCCTGCTGGGCTCTATACTTAGCCAAGTCCCAGCCCCCTCTTATCAGCACAGCCATGTCATCAGAGAGTATTTTTGGGGACAGCAGCTGCAGGCATTTGTGACACTTCAGCTTTGCTCCACTCACAGATGCCTGGGGAACAGGACAGAAGAAGACCAGGGTCCTACAGCATGCAAGCAGCAGACAGCAATCGGGCTGTGTGATGAAGAGTGGGCAATCACACAGCAGAGATGCCCAGACTGGATCACGGGACAGGAAGAGATAGAAGCAGAGCAACAGGAATTTGGATCCATGAATGATTGGACAGCTGGACATCGTCCGACAGGACCAGGAGAAGCAAGACCCAGTTGAGTGAGAAGGTGGACACAAGGTTAGTGAATCCAGAGACAGAGGCAGTGGGTTCTGTTGGGAGACTCTTCTCATGCCCCTTACTAGCTTGTGTCCTGGACAAATAATGGGATTAGGAGAAGCAAAATTGTCTATGAGGATATTCTGGCTGCTTGTGAGTGATTAGGGCCATACAATCAGTAACCAATCCTGGTTACTGAGTAATGGATCCAAAGGAAAATTTGAGGACAGGCATGGAGCTATCTGAAGACACAGTACGACTCCAGGCCTGGCTGATATGAAGTTTTGGAGGCTGAGACAGACCAAGGGTGCCTCCCACATCAGAAACCCAACCTTCCTCTCCATGAAGTGGCTGCCATCCTGACTGGCTTCTCCTTGCTGTTTCCTGTCCTTATGTGTCAAGAGCTTAAAGGAGTACTACAGTCATTACAATGAGAAGTGGGGGAAAATAAGTTTGAGTCTCCCCCTCAGTTTCTCCGGGGGGGGGCTGTTCAGCATTGAGTGGCAACCTATTATCAGCAAAACACTATTTAGAACCTGAAAGGGGAGGAATGTGTGATAGGACAGGCATGCCTGGCAGGCTTTATCGACAGTTGTGGAACCGGATCCTCTGAGCACTGGGGTAGCATTCCAGCAGGAAAGGCAAGTAGGGAAGCTCCTAGTTCAAATCTTGTATCAGAGCGTCTGACTGAGGGATCAGTGGGCAACCTGCCTTAGTGCCCATTTGCCCTATTATACACAATCGTACAATATTGGGAATCCAGTTGAAGCATACACAATACTTGGAGTATGCTAGGATGGTGGCTGAGCTACAGACCACACTTATGCCTCATTTGAAATATAGTTGTGCATATATGCACAGTGTTTTTCCTTAGACCCCCTTTAGGCCTACCTTGCAAATCAGGAATTTAGTTTAGTCTCTGCACATTTTTTTTTCTGGTGGATTGAACAGATGCTGTGTTGTGATAGGCTAGAACAGGGGGTAGACAACTCAAGGCCGAGGTGGCATGCTGATTAAGAGGGTTGGACTGGGGCAGTCTATCAGAGCATCTGTTAGAAGCCATAGTGATGTCAAAATGGTGTCCTGCAATTTTATGATCTCTTTATTCAAATTACTTTGGCATGTACAGAGTGTGCCACAAGTAATTTGAATGAAGAAGTCAGAATACCTCATTATGGAACTCACTGGGGGACTTTGGGTCAGTAAGTTCAGCAAATTTCCTGGGGTATGTGTGGTGTGCAGATTTTTTTAAAAAAGGAAGCAAATTCCCATATAAGTTGTCTTGAGATTCAAAAATAAAGTGGGATATACATCTAAAAAGCAAGCAAGAAGGCAAATAATGTAGCCCCCAAGCCTCTTTTTTTTTGTTTGCAGCCGTGAAATCCATCTGAACACAACTGCTGAAAACTGACCGCATCATCTTCTGACAGTTTGAGGTAGGAGATACTTAAAAATGTAGCAAAAGCCCTAAATGAAATATACCTTGGCTCCCTCAAAACTTAGGAAAACAAACGTGACTTTAAAAATGACTCTGTGTGTGACAAGATAGCCCACCTACTCTGCCTTCACCTCTCTGAACACCAGGAGCGATAGTTCTTGGGTGGCCTCCAGAATTACCCACTCCTCTAACTACTGAGACTAGAGTGTTGATTAAGGTACATAATACATGGCTGAAGATATGGTACATGTGGACACAAAAGAGAAATCTTTTCATCCACTTTTATGCAAACAGAGAATTGCATCAAAGGCCCTAGTTCTAGCATGGTCTTGCCTCATGCTACTGGGCAGCAGCAGTTAGGATTTGGGCCAGGAGACTTAGTCTTACCCGACCTGGAGGATTGTTATCTTATTGTCACCCCAGGATCTCTCCACTAGAATCTAGTACCCAATTTTGGGGACTGATATGATTGTCTGTGTATTAATGCCATGCAGATGAGCCCACTTCAGCTGAGATCAACACAATGCACGACAGAGGTAGCCTCACTGAAAAAGGATGACGTGAAATGACAATGCAGAAGACACCATTTGTTGCGGAGAGGGCAGTGAGAGTAGTAGTGAAATGACTCTGGGCTCCCCTTGTTAACAGTTGTGCAAGAGCTTCACTGGGTGCCCAGCTTCCTTCTCAGTCCAAATCTTACTGCATCATGGCAAAAGGCTGAGTAGCAGTGTAATTATAGCCAGAGCTACAGTAGAGTCAGAAATTGGGGTGAAATGTGAAATGATCATGTATGCCAAACTGAGCTCTGAGATGTTCACCCAGCTTTACTCTCCTCATTTCCACTTAAATGAAGGATACTGTCCTCCTTTTTTTAACCTTCCCTCTTCCTTCTCCAACTATAACTCTGCCTTGATCTAATTCTTTATAGGTCCCCAGCTGGAGCTGTACCCTAACTAGGCTGGCAATGGATGCTTTTGGTGGAGCTCCCCGATTCCTTGCCTCTCCTCGCACTTTCTCAGTCCAAAGTGGCACAAATGCTGTCCTGAAATGGCAGGTGGCTGGGGAGCCTCGTCCCAGCATTGCCTGGGAGAAAGATGGCTTTGCGCTGGAACTGCCCTCTGGCCGGATGTTTGTAGAGGTGAATGGGGATGCATATAGTCTGCTGGTCTCTCAGGCTGGTCCAGCAGATAGTGGACGCTACGTGTGCAAAGCAAAGAATAGTGTAGGTGAAACCTATGCAGCTGCCCTGCTGAAAGTGGAGACCGGGTCTGAACTGAAACCTAAGAGAGAACTTGATAGCCAGCCACCCATCTTCCTGAACAGGCCTGTCTCGGCCTGCGTGACCTGGGGAGAGGATGTGATTTTTACCTGTAGGGTCTCAGGGCAGCTTGAATGGGAAAAAGATGGACGCAAATTATCAGACATCTTTGAGAACAGCCATTACAAACTGGATGTACAGCCTGGAGATTGGCATTCTCTGCACATCTATAACACCCGATTGCCAGATGCAGGTGTTTATGCGTGTCGAGCACAGAACAGCTGTGGAGAGACCATGGCTGCAGCTGTGCTCCTGGTAGATCGCATGGCATGCCTCCCTCATAATGACCCACTTCAGAGAGCTCCGCAAAACTGCCATTTCAAGAAGCCACCTGAATTACAAGAAGATAAGAGTCATCAACACCACCCTGCACAGACCGTATTGTCTGAAGCCAAGCAGAATGGAGAAGTTCTTCCCAGTTTCCCCCCTACAAAATCTTTTACTGTGAATGAAGGGAAGCATGCCAAGTTCCGCTGCTACGTCACTGGCAAGCCGAAGCCCGATATTGTTTGGCAGAAAGATGGGAAGGTGTTGTCCCCTGGAAGGAGACACCTGCTCTATGAGGACAGGGAAGGCTACTTCATCCTAAAAGTGCTTTACTGCACAGCACGGGATTGTGGGCTCTATGTATGCACTGCCTGCAACACTGCTGGACAGACGCTCAGTGCTGTGTGCCTCCGTGTCAGAGGTATCCATTCAATGGGGAAGAAAAAGAATGGGGTGGGGATGTGGGGTTAGCACTGAATCTGGATGAGAACACATTGACAGAGTTCACATATGACCAGACGAAATGGGTTGTGCAAACCCACCCATAAGAAGTTAGTGGATGAAAGCTGTATATGTCTGGGCAATTTCAAAGAAAAGAATTGTTGATTTACTGGCTGACAAGTCAAAGGGGGATACCTGCCAACTACAAGAATGAAAGAGAAAAAATATGTGGGTATTGCTTGAAGGGCATGCCGTGGCATAAATTTTGAGCTTAAAATAATTTAGAAACCAATCCAGCCTATGATAGATTACCACCAGAGGAACTGCAACTCCAGAGCGGCCAACCCACTTGTGAGAATGGCAGTAGGTCTAGAGCTAAGGAATTTCTCAGATGGGTTATAAGATGGATTTGAGAAGCAGCAGGGAACCTCTAGACCTTTATGAAAGTGGCAGAATAAGCAAGCAGAGACTTGTTTAGGGTTTGTTATCTGTTTGCTGAGAGATCCAAATGGTCTTTGGGCTCCACTGTTGGGGTGTGTACACTATATGCCAATGACAGTGCCTGTGAAGTTCAGGGTAGTTTGAGCCATGTCAGATGAGCTGGACAACAAAGCTTTCCTCTCTCAAGGGAAGGAACATGGCATGTGAGATAGTAATCATGGATACCAATTTGGCTGGACATAGTTCCTTTCACCTTAGTTTTGGGACAAGTCTTGATTCTTTCATACAATGCATGTATGTAGAATCAACACATGTGAATTTGGGGATCAGTGGATGGGTAAGAACCTTTTCCATCTGTATTGATTCTGTTGTTGACTACTGTGGCTTACAGAAAGGAAGAAAGAGACCTTGCTGGCCAGCCAAGTAGCAGATGAATTGGTTAATATTCCTGAATCGTGCAGCCTGGACATGGAGCCAGCACAATGGAGTAATCATCCATATTTTGTATCTGACCCAGGTTTCTCTTAACTGTTAGTTCAAAATGAGAAAAAAGTGTTATCTTCCCTTCTCAATGGAGATCATTTTATCATCATATGAGATAACCCCACCCATCAGAGCTAGTAGTCTAAGAAGCATTTTAATACTGCATCTGCTTTTTATTTTGGTAGGGATGGCTACTTTCCTCCATGCAGGGGATATAATTTAACTCATTTATGAATCAAATCTATATAGCTTCATCTCACAAAATGCGATTCTGAGGGACATACAATAATCAAATAACAAATATAAAAGCAGGCAATATAAAATATAAAATCCAGATTAAGATAAAAATTATGAAAACAAATATACCAACTCTAGACAAAGGGAGGATAAGAATGGGCATCTAGCAATAGAGTCATCTGAGTATATCTCCAGTTCCCTGCGAACCCTTGGCCTGACTACATAACCAGGTCTTGAGAGACCTCCAGAATATTAAAAAGGATAGAGCTAATCTGATTTTGAAAGGAAAAACGTTCCAAAAGCCAGGCAATGTGGCTGAGAAGGGTCATCTCCTGGAACCCACCAAATGCAGGTCCCTCGTTGATGGTACCTGCAGCATGTCTGCTGTGCTGGATCTAATGAGGCAGGCTGATGTAACGATGGGGAAGCAGTCCCTCAGACAGCCTGGTCCCATGCCATGCAGGGATTTAAAGGTCAAAACCTGGATCCAGAAACAGACTGGCAACCAATGCAACTTGCAGAGCAGAGGTGTAATGTGTGCATTCTGTACCAGCTTAAGCTTCTGGATACTCATGGGCAGCCCCATGTAGAGTACATTGCAGTAGTTATTGCAGTAGTCTAATCTGGAGGTGACTACGGCATGATTGACTGTAAGCAGGGTCTGCTGATCCAGGAATGGGCACAACTGATACACAAGCAGCTATGCAAAGGCCCTGCTAGCCATGATTGCTACCTGCTCATTGAGCAGGAGTTGTGAATCAAGGATTGCACACAGCGTCTGTCTGGGGCAGTGCAACCCCATCTAGCACCAAAGCTGGCAAAGTCCTAGAACCAGTGAGCCTCAAAATCTAAAGCCACTCAGTCTTACTAAGGTTCAGCTGAAGCCTGTTGTTCACTATCTAGATCCTCACAGCCTCTAGACATCGAGATAAGATGTTCATGGCTTATTTAATTGTATTAAAAATGATTAATAATTAATATCTATTATAAAAATTAATTGTTCATGTATTAGCCTGTGAGAGCCCATGTTACAAAACAGGATGAAGCGTTCAAACTACTGGGGTGTTTGGGGCTGATTTTTCTTATTCAAAACTATCAAATATTTGCTCCTCTATTTTAGGGTTCTGAAAAAAATCGTTCAAAATTGCCATTTACTGCCAGATTTCAGCCTGATGAGAGAGTATGGTGTAAGACATGTGGCTATTCAGCATCTGGCATGCTCTCGGGACTGCTCCTTGCCTTCAGTCCCTCTATGGAAGGATTCTAGGTTTAGCTGCTCTGAACCTCAGCTTTAGGACAGACCTTCAGAATGTGAGAGATCACGTCGTTGAAAAGATGCGGAAAAGAAGAAGCGACGGGCTCTTAATGCAACCGAGGCAGCTGGCCAGGGGAGAGGAAGTAGGGATATGTCAGTAGGGTCTTCGCTGGGCAGCGTACCAGCAGATGGATTTCAGGCTCTTTGCTGTTTCAAGAGAGATGCTTGGGCGATACGTGGAAATTCATGAAATTTTGCAGGGGGTTTGGAGGAGAGGAAGAGGGCTGATAAAGCCTATGGGATGCAACGTGAGCCTCAGGAGGAGCGAAGTTTGTTTAGCCTGGAGAGAGGAGAATCAGAGGGGTGGCTGTGAGATAAGAGGCTTCGGTTATATGTCAAAGGCCGCTTTCGGGAAGGAAATCAGCTGTTATCTGAAGCTCTTGAGGGTCAGGCGAGAGGGGAGGTGGGCTTGGGTGGAAAAAGAAGAATTAAATGCAGCACCAGAAAGGTTTTTGGGTCTGTAAGAACAGTCGTGCAGCGGGACACCTCATCTAGGGAGCTGGGAGCATCTGCACTCAGTGGAACTTTTTGGAAGTGGGCCAGACAGATGTTGTGATGGGACCCTGTGGGGACAAAAGGAGGAGACAAAAATTAGGAGAGGCAGAGATGGCAGGCTGTAATTTATGGATTTAGATTTATTAAGATTTGTGCAGCCATCCGTCTCAAACCCCAGCTCTGGGTGGCTCACCACCACAACTTTTGGCAGCTCGCCACAACAGCGACGGAGCTGCGCATACAGCAGCAGACATAACTGGGACCCCAAAGCCCCATTCATTGATTGAATAAAATAGCATTTCTCAACTTTGGCCACTTTCAGATGTGTTCCCAGCGTTCTCCAGCCAGACTTTCTGAGAGTTAAAGCCTGCCCGTCTTAAAGCTGCCAAGGTTAAGAAACCCTGGAGTACAGTTTAGCGCTGGCCAACAGATTATTTATTTATAGCATGACGATGCAAACAGTGCATCAGTCAATAAATATAGGAGATTAACTTTAGCCTGCTCTTCTTCCAGACGTGGTAATTTCCTTTAGGGTGAGTGTGCAAATATTACCTAATCTCAGAACAGGAAAACCTGTTTTGCTTCATCTGCTGCTTTCGCAGGGAGCGGATCCAAAATGCTGCTTCCGAGGTGATTCTGCCCGTTTCAATTTGGTGGACATGGAGGAATTCTCACTGCCCCACCCCGAGGGTAAGAAAAGGGGCTCATCTAGGTCTCAGCTCCAACACCCACTTGACTCTGGAGATTGGAAGGACAAAATGGAAATCGTTTCCAGTTCGCTATAAAGCGTGCTATTCTCCACTCTGTAACTCTGGGGAGAGACTACGCATTGCTGATGAAAGGAAGGGGCTCCCAGAACTGGGGAGACTTTTTTCCTCCCCAAAAGACTTTTCTTAAGCCTGGCGCTCTTTTCTAGAGCAAAAACACTGGCTCAGTTGTGCCATCTAACCAACTCCCACCTGTCCTTTCAAAGATATTTGGCATTGCTGTTTCCTGCAATTTCATCTCTGTGCTCTGACCCTTGGCTTGCTGGATAGGTGGACAGGGATGTCCGCAGGGATGGTAGCATGGCACTTAAGTGCTAAAGATACCACATGCCACCCACTTAGCACTCTGTTCTTTCTCAGAATAACCCTTTGGAAAAAGGCCACTCCTTGTCCACTTCTCCCACTGCAAGCCAAGGTAGGGCAGGCCTCTTCTCTGTTATCCTTAAATTCCTTAAATTTAAAAATGATCTTAAAAATAATGGCATGAAATGCCTGTGTTCGCAGTTCTTTAGTCAGTTTAATGTAAAATATTCTAAAGGAGAGAGAGAGGGTGCCACCGTTCACTGAAACAATGAAGTTTAACCGAAACCTTTACAACCATAATCAAAATTTTCTTGTTCGATGGTAAATTAGTCTATAAAGACTATGGGAGATTTGCTATTTCTTAGAAAATGAAAGTATCTTTTAAAGAAAGATTTAATGTTAATTAAAGCCTGTGTTTATTACCGATTACTTTTGTGGGCAAATCCTACAAAGTTTAGCTGGGTTTGTCACAGTTTCTCAGGAGAGATTAAACTCTGGATGGCAAATACATGCCAGTAAAACTCATAGGAACTGAGCACATGGCTTTCTGGAGGTAAAGGAAACAGCAATATCCTTTTAAATATGCTAAAATAATTCTTTTTAATGTATTTATGTTTATTAAGAATAATAAAAGACAAATGGAAAGAAAGAAAGGAAAGGGAAAAAAGAAAAAGAAAGCAAAAAAGTACTCGGGACCAAAACAGTAAACATTTATTTTTAAATTGAATTATTAAATTTAATAATCTTCAACCAATAATCTTATTAAAATGTAATCATCTCCAACCTTCTTTTCAGCACATAGCTACAATTTTATATTCCCTCTCCTCTTAAATATAGAGTTCCTTCAGCCCCTCATTTAGTCCAAGTCTATCCTAATCTTCAGAACTTTAAGCCATCATTTCATTTCTTTCTTCTTTCGGCAAAAAGTCCATATAAAACTTCCAGTTTTTCAAAAAAGTTTGCTTTTTCTCTGACCAAACAGGTCAGTTTTGCCATTTTTGTGAATTTTGGCATTTTCCCAATCCATTCCTGACATTTTCATAATCTGTTGTGGGGATTTCATTATTCCTCCATTGTGCATATAATAATTTTGCTGCAAATATGCTAAAAGAGTTCTGACCCCGAACACACTGAAGTGGACAGTGAGAGGAGAACTATGAAAAAAAATGAGGAAGCTTAAGAGTTGACTGAGCAGTTAAGACGCTGGCCTTGTTGGCCTGAAGGTCGATGGCTCGAGTTTAAGACCCAAGAGTGAGCTCCTGTTCCTGCCCCAGCTCCTGCCAACCTAGCAGTTCAAAAGCATGCAAAATGCAAGTAGGTAAATAGGCACTGCCTAATTGGTGGAATTGGTGGAAAGGTAACAGTGTTCCATGTGCCTTGGTGTAAATCATGCCAGCCACATGACCCCAGAAGCATCTTCAGACTGGCAGGGGAAACCTTTATCTTTTGAGAGCTGAAGGAGGAGGATTGAGGTGGCAACAATGGAACTGTAGCCATGATGCCTCTCTTTGTCAGCCGCAGATCTTTGAAGACTGAGACTGAGTCAAGTGATACGGGACTTTCTGCATCGGTCTCCAGGTGGGGTCTTTCTGTGTCTGTCTTCCAGAACCCCAGCTACGATTCCAGGCACCTCTGGTGGATGTAGAAGTCTTGGAACATCAAGACGCAGTACTAGAATGCCAGGTGCCTCTAGAGACAATTCCTACAGCATGGTATCTTGAAGACAAGCGCCTGCAACCCAGTCCCAAGTACCTGATGGAGGAGCAGGGCCTCCTAAGACGACTGACAGTGCGCGATGCCCGGGCCGATGACGATGGCATCTACTTGTGTGAGATGGAAGGCAAGGGCCGCAGCATTGGGGAGCTCTCGGTGCAAGGTAGGGTGTTTGAAGTAATTTTATACATTCAGATAAAAATAATAAATTGTGGTAATGTTACATGCAAGCTGACAAAGTCCTTCAGTATTAAACCAGCAGTACATCATAGATCTGTAGACATTTAACTTTCGTTCAACTCAGCTTATTCCCAGATATCTGCAATATTTCAGAATTTTTATTGCAGATCAGAATAAAATCTCAAACATAACAATTGATTGCCCCTGAGAGCCAGAGGCTTCAATATCTATGCTCCTGAAGTTTAGGCTTCCTCCTCCTGCCCTTCAGAAATAATGGATATTGGGTGGGTTTCTTGTGGCTTTAGAAGAGAGATTTCTTTACTTTATGGATTGCAAGCCTCAACCCTTACACATAGTACAAATGTGTACAATGTTTGAAACTGTCAGAAGAGAGGACTCTGTTTGAAGCTGTCCTTGGATATGAAGGTTTGTTCAGTCTAGACTCAGTGTAATGATAATGAGCTAGAGCTTTGAAGTTAGCAACTGGATAGAGATTCAGCAGGCACACTAAAACATTATGTTACTTACATAATACAATTGTGAATTGTCTGTGATAGACCAAAACCAGAGTCTTGATTACATATGGAAAAAGACTCCCAATCTTTGCCACCCTAAATAATTTGCAATTGTGTTACAGTGTTTTACAGAATATTATAATGTACTGTAATATGTATTATGGGGGTAGAGGTTTTATACTGTGGATTTTTAGTGTTGTAAACTGCCCAAAGTCACCGTGTATGAGTTGGGCAGCCAAATACATTTGTTTAATAAAATAATACTCCAAAATTTAAACTGTTACCTGGTGGGTATTCTCTATATAAGAATACCTACCAGAGTGATATTATGTATTTATAATATTAATAATGCAAATCATAGTCCTTCTTTCTAGTTGTTAGTAAATGGCCATCTTAATATAGTAGTGACTGCAACATGATTATCTTGATGACAGCTAAGTAGCATTTGGGTTTCCATTCTGATAGTAACTGACCAAACTCCCTCCTTCAGGTCTAATTGTAAAGCGTTTGCCACGAAAACTAGATGTGATGGAAGGAGAAAATGCAGCCTTCTATGTGGAGACACGGGAACCTGTAGAAGCATCAAGTTGGGGCCGCAATGGGCAAGAACTGGTTGAAGCACCACATACCCTCATCAGGAGCTTTGGTAAAACACATATTTTGGTACTGGTACATGTGTCACGACATGATGCTGGAGTCATCACTTTCATGGCAGGCGACTCACAAACTTCAGCACAGCTCCGTGTCAAATGTGAGTAGAGAGTGGAGATGGGGCTATTGAAGAGGGGAAGGAGGAATTATTTATTTCTTTTATATCCTGCTGTTCTGACTAGAGGTCATTCAACTTTTCTATTCGCTTTTCATATCAACATCAGCCACAAAATAAACTCCTTATTGGGGGCTCACAATTATTTATCTTGTCCCTTATTTTGGATTTAATGATGCCTGATATTTGGGAGAAAATGGGCTTGCCATATTATATTCCAGAAAACTAGAATAAAGTTACATTCATATTATGTTCAGTTATTTAGACTTGGTTATGATCTGATTTGATCAAAGCTGTTTTAGTAATGATATAAAATCAGGACAAGCTTGTATAAAATTACTGCAGTATTTTATCTTTAACAAATATATTTCCATAGCACTCTAGTGCTCATGGATGCTGCTGGTTTTGTTGCTTCCTAAATTGGCATGGACAAGTGTGAATTATATCTGGCTGTACATCAGACACTTTTTTCAATTATCTTATTTATCAGACATTCTTTCATAGGCTTCTATTTGTGATCAGGTTGCTTGCTGATGACTTATAGTATCAGCTGCTGTTATAGTGTAGAAATGTAGTGGTTGTTCTAATCCATGCTTGGAAAGAAACCACCCAAAGGCCCATAAAAACTATGATATCAAATTATTGAACATCTAAACAATGAAAGGAAATAATAGGGCTCGGTGTTAAGATTACTAAATGATGTTTACCATTACATGTCCGAATGTTTTATTTCTAGGAATTATCATCCACCACATACTTTGCTTACAATAACTTAATTGTGCATTCTTCTCTCCTAACACTGCAGTGTAGAACTGAATTTTGCAAGGTTATATTTAATATGATGGATTTTGGAATCCATCAAGCAGATTTGAGCTTTACATTTTCTTAAAAGTGACCTCAGTTTAAAATTTCAGATGCCCTTTGGAAAGCCTGAGAATTTAGAAACATGAAGACCTGGCTTTTTTGTCAGATATAATTTATTTATTTTTCCTTCTGGACTAAGTCTCAGGTTCTTATTTTGTGCTGACATCCATTCATCCTCCTATGAGAACTGTTCATAGGTTCGAGGCTCCTTTGTTTCTGAGAATCAAAAGGAATCAAATAGCTGTTGGACAGCTTCCTCCAATATAGTGTTCTCCACTTGGACTACAATTCCCATCACTCCCTACAATTCCCATCACTCCCAGCCAAAATGACTGGTTGGAAATGATAGAGGACTTCAGCCTGGCATATCCTGAGGCATTTAACCAGAGGTATGCTCTTAATAGCCCAGTGGGTGGGGGAAGAAATAAGGAGAACCCTTAGCTGTAAGTAAATATCCATCTGTGAGCTCAGTGGAAGGCTGGAGTAACTCTTGATCAAAAGTTCTTGTATCTGAAATGTCTTGGGAACAAATTCATCGGGGAGAGAAAACTGTTCTAACTCCAGCTGTCTTTGTTTTCTGTTTTTGCTGCAGTCCAACAATCTTGCAACTTTCTGCTTCCTCAGGAACACTTGAAAAGTTTTTTTTTTGTTGCTAAAAGTAAAAAATATTCCGAGAAGCTGCATTCTATAAGGAGGTTATCCATAATTTGCACTTCTCTTAAAAATTCTCTATCCATTTCCCATGTTCAATAAATATCCAATTCACATTTATCTGCATGCTTCAGTTTTCTTCCACTTACATCTAATTTGCAGTTAGTCTATTTTATATGCAAAGTCAGTTAACTTTGACTCATTAATTTTGGAATTCATACACCTCATTGCAGCATGCAATGAATCTAACATTCATCATAAACTGTTCAAATTCTCAGCCAACAATATGGCAGTGCCTGCATATAAAATTAAACACACGTTCATGTCCTGATGAACACACTTCTAATGTCATCACAAGCATTTGTTATACATTAAACACATCAGGCAACCAAAGGGACATCTCAGTTCCCTGTGTTATTTCCTGCTCAATGCTAAACCCTTTGCTAAGTCTTCAGTTTATTATAACTCATGCTTTACTTCTATCATACATTGTTATTATCACTTTTAGAAACCAAACTTCACATCTTGCAAAATAGCCCATAGTTTAATCCTAGCCATTTTATCATGCACTAAATCAACTTAAGTATAATTACATTTCTTTCTTACTTTTATAACAATTAATAATTGAAATTAGCATTAAATGAGTTATACTAAATAAAATATTAATTATACATTGTTCTCTTAATGTTATTGTGGGATTCTGCCTCTATAACTTGGGAGTTTGCAAATAAAATTTTGCTAGTATGAACTTTGGCTCTAAAAAATGGGGTTCTGCATCACTTGTAATTCGCATATACTATACTACAGCACAGAAAGATTATTTTCTGCTTCAAGACAAGCTCAGCTCCTGGTGATATCATGCTTATGTCCCTGTAGTTTTCTTGGCAAAAATAAGGATATGGTACAGTTAGCTGCAAAGACTGAGTTCCTATTCATTGCCTGGAATTGGGAACAGGCTGGAAGAAAGCCAGTAATCTGAAAGAGATTCCTGTGAACATGGAAGTTCAATGGTAAGATGGCTCACTTTTCAGAGAGACTGTGTCTAGCCTATGGATGGGATTCTATTCCCCTATAAAAATATATTTGTCATTGTTGCCAGTGTTGTCCCTAGATGCCAAGCTTAGCTAACAAGCCAGCTGTGGCTAGTTGCCTGTATGGGAGAGAAATAGTCCAGTTTACAGTTACATCTGTTCTATATTTGACAGAACAAATCTATATGTGATTGGCAGTTGTACTGTGCTGTACTTTGCAGATGTTTCAGGAGCTTTAAATACTCTATAATACATGTTCATGGGGTAAAGTTAGTTTATACAGGAAGAAGATAATATCACAGATTTCTTCTCTTTAGGTGCCAAAAGAATTCCACCAGGTGCACCAGTGTCAGTAAAGATGTGCACCTCACGTAGCAATGCTGCCCTCCTGATGTGGTGTCCACCACCAGATCTTCATCGTAGCCCACCAAGCAGTTACGTCCTTGAGAGGCAGGCCATAGGAGAGGATGAGTGGGTGCCTTGTCTAACCACTGATGTCGCTAGCATGGTTGAAGTTCCGGGGGATGGTGTGCCCCAAGAGGCTGATTACCACTTCCGTATATGCTCTGCCAATCAGTATGGGTGCAGTGAGCATGTGGAATTCCCAGGTTCCGTGCATCTCGGTAAGCCTCCCTGCTCCTAAGGGGTGGGCTTTATCCTTGCATATGAATGGACATTTCAAGTATTTCCCTCTTCTGACTTGGATTCTTTGTGGCTGAACTCTTGGCTAGTTTCTCAGGCACTGAGTAATCAACTGCTTCTTCCTCCTCCCACTGCACTAGTGTACTATCTACTTTTCCCAACTGGCTGTTCTTCATTTGCATTCCTCTTACACATTCAGCTTGCTGAATACCTTCTTTGTTTTTTTTAATTCTGGAGTTGGAACTCCATAGGAATAATTTATTCTGTATGAGTGGCTTTGCAAACAGTATGAGCTATGTCTATGCACCACCTATTGAATCTACAATCAGCTGGATCTGCACAACTTCTAACTTATAAACCAAGTTTTTCAAACCAGAATGACGATTCATCACAACACACTAGTCTCAAACTACAGACCTGTAGAGAGTAAGGAAGATGACCTTGAAGGAGATATACAGCATCTTATTACCAAAGCAATGAGGGGTAAAACATACCTTAAGCCCACCACAGAGAGAAAATATCTGGAAGAGATGTTAGACAGATCTCTCCCTAATTCACAGGTTTATAAGAAGGAGGAGGAGATACAGTACAATCGGACGTTCACGACTGACTTAAGCTCCACTATAGAAAGTCTGGAACTAATAAGGGCAGCTATAACAGAATGTTACAAATTGCTTTGCTAATAGATAGATATAAATAGTTTATTAATTGATTAAGTTTACAATTTGATATGACTATATCAAAAAATAATATAAAAACAAAATACAGGATCTAATTCCAGGGTAAATAGATAAAAGAAAATACAATAATAAAACACTTACGTGGTAAACACTATATAAAGAATCAACATTCAGATAAACTCATTACCTTTACAGGATATTGTAATCATGCTCAAAGTAATAGGTTCTTAACTCAACTATCTCAACTAAAAAACTTAGCAGTTCTGCTCATGATGTAAACATTGGAGCCCAGGAGAAAATAGGACAGTCCACAATTCAGAATCTAGTGGGCTGTTCTTTCAAGTAGGGATGTTAAGTACCTAAACTTAAGGGGGGGCATACAGTTAACAGTCAAACAAAGCACAAGCAGTATCTTTATGGCTGTGACACTGCATATACAGTACATGTCCTTTCATGACATGGCAAGTGGTGGAAGTGTCCATATTTGGCCATGGAATCCAACAACTCAAATCTTGCTCTAGAATAGACCCTTCTTGAGAATTGTGTCAAACTCATTGGCAGGTGTTTTTAAATTGGAAAATAGTTTTGTTCTTAGCGAACCACTTTAAAAATCTATTTTTTGCCAGTAACTCCACATCAGTTTGAGCCCTGATATCTAGGGCCCTCTGTTTAAAAATGTATCTTGCCTGGGAGGCAGTTGAAAGTAAATACTGGGCAGAAAATCCATGCTGTGATTTGGTAATTTGGCTTACCAATAGTCCCTCTGTGAGGGAGATGGCAGTTTTGATAAATAAGTTAGTAAGTAAATAAATAACTTGAGGTGAACCATACTTATCTGTTCTGCTAAACATATTTTGGGGATGAGGGTCCATTGAATAGATCCTCTGCCAGTATGTGAGAATTTTAATTATTAATTGGCTATGTATGGAGTGGATACCTGCTTCTGCTCTGAGGGCAGAGGCTGAAGTGTTCTTATCTTAAAAAATGGGTATGAACTTGTTCAAGAGAGATAGCCTTTGTAAGGTCCTACGATTCTGCACCATAAATCAGCTTTGGGACTGCTTTAGTAATAGATGTTGCAAACCTCCGTCAAGGTTGTCCTTCTCAATCTCTACAGAACTATATACAGTTTAGGATGATGATAACTTCAGCCTGGATGTGGTTACTTGTATTGCCTCTTTTCAAATGATTTGTAGTGAGTATAGCCTTGAAGGACAGAGAGGAGTTCCATAAAGTAATAGGTAAACAAGGCTTGAGTCCAGGCCAAGAAAGTGTACTATGAAAATGCCTCAGACAGACCTCCCAATTCATATGAAGATTAAAGAGGAAGGAAGGGAAGCACGCTCAGGCTTGCAAGATTCTGTTAATATGGCTGTTCTGGTAAAAGTAGCTTTGGGTTTACGTTACGCAGTTTCTTAGTCTATTTCTTAGTCTGTTTCTCGATCTGGCCTACCTTGTAGGGCTGACATTGTTCTCCCAACCTTTAACTGTTCTTACAGTGCCTAGAGCCCATATAAAAGAGGGACTGCAAGATGTGACAGTTTGTGTCAATGAGGATGCCGTATTTTCAGTGCAGCTTTCAGCTCCCCTGTCTGGTTGCTGGTTCCTCAATGGGAAGAGGCTGGCAATGGAAGAGGAAGACCAGCAGTACCACATTGTGCACAGTGGACTGAACCATACCTTGCAGATCAGAAGCGTGCCGTTAGCTGCCAATGAGTCCGAGGTGCGATTTGAAGCTCATGGTATGAAAGAATCTGCTGTGTTGCATGTACAAGGTGAGTTCTTAACTGGGCTTGGGAACAAGTCAGCAATTAGAGAATCAGAAACTACTGCATGCTAGTATCTACATCCTAGGAACAGAAAGAGAACAAGGTTATGGCTGTAATATGCAATAAGAAAGAGATGCTAGCAGATCCCTTTGTTTTTCTGCGACGGAGTAGACAGTACCTGCTCTGCAGGAGTGGAATTTTAATCCAGACCGAAGCTTGGAAATAAAAAGCACTTTTCCCTACTATGGTTGTTCTAGTTAGAGGTGAAACCCATCACTAGGGTTTTCAAACTAAACAAACAAAGAATCACGAGATCCAAAAGTGTCTTCCTTGCTTCATGTGAAGTCTGACTTGCTATGCTGCTCGGTGTTTTTCCTGTGACTTGCTTACAACTATGATGCATTTAGATGCAAAGGCTACGTGAGAAACCCATATTTACATTTACATTTGTCTTCCTTTCATGATAGTCAGTGCAAAGTCTTGGGTACACACCAGCACTATGTAAGGGTCTTCTGGGTGACTTTTTACATATGTCATTGCACAGAACGTGCACAAAATAGGTGATGCTGTTATGACCACAAGATGAAATTAATGCTTTCTTATGCATAGATTTTACTTGTAAAGGTATTGCTTTCAGCTCCACAGGTACATATTACTCCAGTGCCTGAGGCCAGGAGACTTCGAAACCTTCTTCCTGGGATGCCCCTGCTTCTGGAATGTGAGGTTTCCATACCTGATGCCCCTGTCTGCTGGCTCAAAGATGGGAATCCCATAGCTTTGGATGACAGTGCTTGTGTCCAGTTAGAAGGCTGCATCCATAAGCTGTTGATTCCCTCCGTCTGCTCTTCAGACTCTGGGACATATACGTGTGATGCCAGGGATGATGCCATCAGTTTTACTGTGACTGTGGATGGTGAGTGAAAAGGAAAAAAAACTTGATATAAACAGGGAGATTTACAGTATAAAGGTGCATATCCTTTTATAAGGTTTAGGGCCAAAGATAAACTACTTGAAGCTCCATAAGCTTTTGGATACAGCTGATCCCATCAAATAATATCAGCTGATCCATACATCAAATAATATCCATTGTTTTCTGCCATCTAGCATTAGCAGGGTTTCATCTGTAATCATATCCTTTCTTAGCAGCATGTGTTCTCTTCATCATATCTCTTTTCTACCACAGAACCTCCTGTGAAGGTTGTTCGCTCCAGTTCCAAAGAAGCTCACACCTACAAGGTCACGGATCGTGTGATGCTGTCCTGTGAGTTATCCCACCCTGATGTGTCTGTGCATTGGTACAAGGATGGAAAAACAGTGAAAGAAAGCAAAGACCTCCTGCTGGAAAATGTGGGACCTCACCATCACTTGATCATTCCCTCAGCTCAAGTGCAGGATACAGGGGAATATGTATGTGACATTAGTGGAGAATCTGTCTTCTTCAACATCACTGTTGCAGGTCAGTTAGCTTTCCAGATGACAGGTCACATTTTATTTGAATCTCACAACCCTTTAAAGGTTACACAAAAGAATTCTACAAAAGCGATTATTCTTCTGCCCAAATTCTGTTATTTGTAGACCTCTCATGAAGAAGCCTTGTTAAGACTTGTGATATTTCAAACCCAAATATTTCTTAAAATTTGCTAAGTGGAGTGTATTTTAAGAAAGGCATGGAAAAAGAAAATATTTGCTGTATTGTTTTGACTTCATGTTTCAAAACTCTTACCTACAAAACCAATGGAAAACTAAAATAACCTGATTTTGCAATGCCATAAGCAAGGATTGACTTCTAAAGTCAGGAGGATTTGTGCCTCTGAATCTCAGCAACCTGTAGGCTCAACCAAGGGCAAGTCAGGGTGCTGAGTGCTCTCTGTATTGTAAAAAAAAAAAAGATCTGACCAACTCAGAGAGCCTCTGTAGTCAGAAAGCCTCTCGTATACTTTCTGATAAAGTTTTCTTTTGTGATATGATACAAGAGCCATGAGATATAGTTTTGAACCTGGTGGCATAAAAGCCTGGGGTTAATTCACTGCAAAAGCACTGTCTTGCTTTAGGAAAGTTTTTCTTTGACCTTTCTCTGCTTTCATGTAACCTTGCCATAACCACCCTCTGCCAGCACCCTTTTACTGCCCTATTTTGAGGAAGCTGCCTCTGTCTTGTCCCCACCCCTTGAATAAAGCAGGCTTAAGCTGCCCTTAGAAATGCTGGTGTTAAAAATGAATGTTTCCCCTCTTGTTCTGAGAGGACCTGAGGATAGCTTCAAGGTGTGAAAAATCAGTTCAGTCTTGTC
Organism: Acrochordus granulatus; assembly: GCA_032468055.1. Lineage (NCBI taxonomy): Eukaryota > Metazoa > Chordata > Lepidosauria > Squamata > Acrochordidae > Acrochordus > Acrochordus granulatus. The sequence continues at coordinate 55,641 of JANHZU010003712.1, forward strand.
ACCTTGGAGGGAAGACAGGAGTCTACAGAGCAAAGGCAAAAGAGGCAGGATAGGAATCAGCAGTGGTGATAGCAAATTTCATGCTGCTATTAAAAGAAAGTAATATAAGGCACTTGGAAAGCCCTATGCAACCCTAGACTTATTATTTCAATCTATCTGCAAGCCTTGTTTATGCTATAATTTATTAGGAAATTGTACTATTTCTGGTGACTTGCCTCTGAATTTTAATGGAGAATCCTAAGCGTCTGGATTCCCATAACAGACCTGGACCTCAGTCATGAACTAGGGAAACCCCAGGCAGAGCCTTCATTATTTGTTCACCTGCTACCCATTTCAAAAAGAAGCCAGTTTTGCTCATTCACTCTTAGTAAGACATGTGAACAAGGTATTATGAGGGACATCCTTGCACAAGTATTTTCATTGACATTATGTGTAAAGAATTTAATAATGCTTATCTGAATATCCCAATACAACAACGTGAAAAAGGTAAGGCCAACAGAGTGATTTCCCAGCACCCAAGAATGGCTCAGTGGCTGAATTCCTGTAGAAGTTCACCATATATAATTGGCGTGACAAGATGTATCTGTAGAAGCTCCCCTCTTCTATATAAGTGGTAGTAGTGTAGATGTGTATGAGACTTGTTTATATTAAAGTTGGTGGGTGGAGCTACAGATGTATGTTTCAATGTTTTAAGGTAGGGGTGTCCAACCTTGATAACTTTAAGATGTGCGAACTTCAACATCTATGCTGGTTGAGGAATTCTGGGAATTGAAATCCACACGTCTTGAAGATGCCAAGGCTGTACGTGCCTGCTTTAAGCTGTGTGTTTTATACAGGTAGTTCCTGCCTTACAACCATTTGCTTAGCGACCATTCAAAATTACAACGGCACTGAAAAAAGTGACTTACAACTGGTCCTAGTACTTATAACTATTGCAGCATCTTGCAGTCACATGATCAAAATTTGGGTGGTTAGCAACTGGCATTATTTATAACAGTTGTAGTGTTCCAGGATCATGCGATTGCCATTTGCGACCTTCCCTGGTGGCTTCCAATAAGCAAAGTCAATGGGGGAAGCTGGATTCACTTAACAACCATGTGATTCACTTAACAGCTGCAATGATTCATCTACCAACTATGGCAAAGAAGGTCATAAAATTGGGTGCAACTCATGTGATTGCCTTGGGTAGCAACATAAATTCTGATCCCAGTTATGGTTTCTCTATACACACATATACATACATTTTGACGCTTTAAGTTTGTATATATAAATTTAACTTGAGGTACACAGATGCATATGCATATGTACAGGCAAACACATAAACATGTATGGCCAATAAGACCTGCCTGCAGGAATGAAAGCAATTTGCCATTGGGGAATTGTCCATTAGGAGGAACAGTAGGCTGCAGTCCATATTGAAAACTTACAAACTTCTGCCAGGTGTCTTCGTCTGACAGGATTTTCTTCAGGTGGCTCGGAGTTAGCTTGAGCATGGAACAGAATCAGCTTAAAGATACAATGCAAATAACTAACTTTCCACTTGTATTGTGGTCAGAAGACACTGTAATCTACCCAGCACATTTCTTTGTGCCACAGAAACTCCTCTCCAGATCATCCACTCTAATGCTGAGGAAGCCCACACCTACTGGGTCTCGGAGCGTGTGGTGCTGGCCTGTGAGCTGTCCCGCCCTCGTGCCCCTGTGCGCTGGTACAAGGGTGGGGAAAAGGTGGAGGAAAGCCAGGACCTCCTGCTGGAGAACGAGGGTCCATACTGCCGGCTGATCCTTGTCTCTGCCCAAGTCCAAGATACAGGAGAGTTTGTGTGTGATGCGGGTGATGACTCTGCCTTCTTCAACATCATCGTCACAGGTCAGAAACAGCCCCTCTAAACAGTTTCACGCATGATGGACTTTGTATTTTTCTTCACCTGGACTCAGAATGCAATACACTGTATCATGTTCCTAAACCAGCCATTCCCAATCTTCAGATGAATTAGGCCTGCAATTTCCCAGTATTTGAAAGACTGGGAAAAGCTGGAAAATCTGTTCTAAGAAAGCTTACTTCCCACCTCTGCAGCCCAGCTCTGCTTTGCCTCAGCAAAGAGAGATCATTGGTTGCTTATTTCCCTCTCCCAAAGAGGCTGGGATATAACTTTGTTTAATTTTATAAAAATAAAAACTCTAACGCCGTTTTTCCAGATTTGTGATACCTGGATGCTCTTGTGATTTCTTACACGTCAACAAGTTGGTTTTTACTCAATACCTACCAAAGTTCAGCTCTGTGCTTGAGCTCACCACAGTTCTAGGTGTATATCCTCACCGGAAGGAAGTTCAGGAAGAGGTTGCATGAGCAATCCCAGGAATTCTCCTGCGGAAATGTCTGATTCTGCTTGCCTCTTCATCAGCCATGACTGCCCGATACAGACTTACCTGATGCAGAGATGTGGCACGTTGGGCTACAGAGATGGTTTGGTTTGGTTCAGGCTGCAGATGTCTTCTAATTATTGACCCTCCTGTGATGAAAAAATTGGTCCAGAAGTTAAGCACCAGGAGACCTTGAGTTCTTGTCCCGCTTTAGGCATGAAAACCGGCTGGGTTGACCAGCTTGGGCCAGTCACTCTCTCTCAGCCCAACTCACCTCATAGGGTAGTTTGTGTGGGGAAAATAGGAGGAGGAAGAACTATAAGTTTGCCACCTTGCATTATTTATAAAAAAAATAAAGGTGGGATGAAAACAAATACATCGCCAGAAGCAGCATTATGCTGAGATGGATCACTGGTCTTTCTAGTGCAATATAATCTAACCAAACTGGCAACTATTCAGAGCTTCACATGGACCTAACTACAGATACCAGGATTTAAAACGTGTTTGTCAGGCAATAAATAACATTTGCTGCTATTGGATTGTAGTCTTTTTCTCACATTTTGTGTCCTTCCTGTCTCAGAGCCGCCGGTGCAGGTGGTGAGCTCCAACGCAGATGAAGATCACACTTATTGGGCTTTCGAACGAGTCATCTTGGCCTGTGAGTTGTCCCGCCCTAATGCTCTCGTGCGCTGGCACAAAGATGGAAAAGAAGTAGAAGAAACGGAGGGTCTACAACTGGAAAATGAAGGGCCTCATCACCGCCTGATCATTGCCTCAGCCCAGGTGCAAGACACAGGAGAATTTGTCTGCGATGTGGGAGGAGATTCTATCTTTTTCACTGTAACTGTTTCAGGTCAGTGGGATTTCTCATTTTTTCCCATTAATGGATTTAAAGTGTATTTTCCTTAAAAAGGTAACAGCAGGTGACTGTGCCTGGCTAAGCTTGGCTGACCTCAAAAAAGCTAAGTTGGGTTGGACCTAGTTCAGATTATGGGAGACCACAAGGAAATCCTGGGACTTACTGGGAAGCCGCATAAACATCCCAGAGGAAGGGATTAGCAAACCATTTTCATTCTGTTGCTAAGAAAACAACGTTGGCATGTCATGCAGTCCACAGGATTTGAGTTTAAGAAGACTTTATCTTTTAAAAAAGAATCTATGAAACATGTCAGTTTAGAGAGCTATTGTGTTCTGGAAATCAGACAGGGTTGGGCTTCATTATGATAGTTGCATGTTTGATTTAGCCAAACCATCTCAAGGAAGTTGATGTTTCAGGATGCTTCAGCCACCTTCCTTTTTGCTCCTTTCTGCAGACACTTGGTGGACATGGCTGAGCATATTACAGTACAGCAAGGGTCATCTTGTTGATCTTTCTCCTTTAAATCATGACAGATATTTTTGTGCACACTTTAGATTAGGGGTGTCCAACCTTGGCAACTTTAAGGTGTGTGGACTTCCACTCCCAGAATTCCTCAGCCAGTACAGTATTCTGGAGTGGAAGTCCACACATCTTAAAGTTGCCAAGGTTGGACATCCTTGCATTACATTATTTGTTGTGAGTTTGGAAGATTTCCAGCAGATTTCATTACCAAGTTCTGTTAACAAAATGGTCAAATCAGCTGTGACTAGACACAGAGAGATAACTCTCATCTACATGCCATTTATTTACAAGCAAAAGTCTTGGAAAAAAACAACCAGCCCAGAGCTCATCCTTTCCAACAACTGACACTCACGTGAGCAGGAAACAGCACTAGCTAAGTGATCAGGAAAACAAAAATCCTAATCAAGGACTCATCAAAGAAAAAACATCCCCCAACAGCTGAGACTGGCAAGGCAAGGTATATATAAACAGTTCGCAAACCCCACTCTCCCTCACACTGATGATGCTATCTAGGCTGGTAATGGGACATCTGCAGGAAAACAACCAACCTCAGAGATCACCAAGAATCCAAGAGTTCAACCTAGAGCTACATAGATTCTCTATTACAACATTAGGACTTTGATTTGCTGAAAAACTTGGCCAGGCTTTTTTTCATGAAGGTTGGATTTTGTGGTGATAATTCTGCAGTTTTCCCTGGATTCATGGCTACAGCTCAATAGATAGGTGGAGGCCATGAATAGGAGGATCTTTGCAAGTAGGGCGTTTGTGGTTTCAAATGTGGACATACAATACCTGGAGTAGAAGGGCCTGATGTCAATAACTCCTATCCTCATCATTATAGGTCAGAACTGCTATAAAATGTCCTTCATGGGGCTGTTTCTGAAGACCATTCAGAAGCTATACAGTAAGCGGTCCAGAATGCAGTAGCTTGTTTTTAGCTGGCGGATCCCACCACCAGCACATTATATAGCTGGTCTGGGACCGTCATCGGCTTCCTGTTGGTTTCTGAGTGCAACTCCAGGAGCTTATTTTGACCTTAAAACCCTTTATGGCTTGATACCAAGGTGCCTGAACAACTGATTTGATCCATCCCCTCCCCCCAAAAAATAATAGAACCAGTTTGTTGGCAATTTTGTACACTTGAACAAAATCTAGATTGCCTGCCACATAAAAATTACATTGTCATAGGGCTCAACTATAGTGAGAGAGCCCCTGAGGTGGGGTCTGGTGGCCTAATGGTTAAGATGCTGGGCTTGTTGGCTGGAAGGTTGGCAACCTGAGTTCGAGACTCAGGTGCTGCATAACCCAGGTGAGTTCTCATTATTTGCCCCAGCTCCTGCCAACATAGCAGTTTGAAAGCATGAAAAATCCAAGCACCACCTAAATTGGTGGGAAGGTAACAGCATTCTGTGTGCTTCGGTGTCTAGTCATGCCAGCTACCTGACCATGGAAGCATCTTTGGACAACACTGGCTCTTCAGCTATGAAACGGAGATGAGCACTGCCCCTAGAGTCAGCCATGACTGGCAGGGGAAACCTTTACATTCACTTTTATAGTGACATAATCTGCTAATTCTGTTCATTCCCTGATTATGTAATAGTTTTATCATACCAAAAATGATTATCCATCCTTTTAGAGGGATCCAGATTTGATCTAGACTTTTTGAAGATTTCCTTCTAATCAGGCCTGTGCTAAAATATCAGTTAATCCTTTTAATTCAATTAGGCTTTCTCATAGGGCTACCAAATCTTAAAGTCTTAAAAAAGATCAGATGTACATATTAATTTGCATGCATTTTTAATTACCTGGCTCCAAATATCTTCTGTACTCTGCATTCATCATCTCTCAATTTTTTATGCCTTCTTTTCTGCTCTTTTCAAAATCTACATTACCAATCATTCTGAGCCAAAATGACAAGCTTTGCATAACCCTTAGGCTAGACAAAATAAAGATACATAATTTGTGTTGTAGGAACACAACAATATACAATAGTATGTTGTATAAATCAGATGTATTTATTTGGGGATTATATGTTATGACAGTGCTGCAGTTGTGATTTAAAAGTCCTTGTTAAGGCTTGAGCAGACTATAAGAACCCATTAAGTGTAGCTTGTTCAATGTTTACTCAGAATGTATGTATGAACACTGCTAATTGTAGTTTATTCAGTGAATTGTAAACCATGATTTACCACAATACAGGAGCCAGACCAACATGTCCTATATTGGATTTTAAACTCATTGGAGCAGGCACCTCTTCTCTTTTACTGTATAAAAAGCCACAAATGTAGTTAGACAAATAAGCTTAATTTGCAGCGAAAAGACTCCCATTTTTTCCAGTATGTGTGAATGTGTGCATATAGATATATTTAGGGAAAGGGAGGAACATGTTTCATAATCCTGTGTTTACTGATCCTCATTCATGGAATGTATCCTCTTGCCATAGACCGCCCTGTAAGGATCATACGCTCCAATGACGAGGAGAGCCATGCCTACCAAGTTGCAGAACGTGTGGTGTTGTCCTGTGAACTTTCACATCCTGATGTCCTAGTACATTGGTACAAGGATGGAGAAGAGGTGGAAGAAAGTGAGGGGCTCCTGCTGGAGAGCGAGGGCTGTCACCGTCGGCTGGTCATTCCTTTAGCTCAAATGCAAGATTCGGGAGAATTTGTGTGTGATGCAGGTGGTGATTCTGCATTCTTCAACATCACTGTCACAGGCAAGAGGATGACTTTATCTTAAATGGGCAAAGTCCATCTTCATGTACTTTTCATCCCTTCCCCTGCCAAGTGTCTTTTAGGGGATTGGATTACAGCTCTTAGCACGTCCATATACTGTAGCAGAAACAAAGTTTGTGGTTGGCTGGGAGTTATGGGACTCAGAGTCTAATACATTTAGAGTGCTCTGGGTGATGTGAGCTGCTGCACACCAAGTTGTTTCAAAGGTTCTATAGGTGTATTTTGTCTGAAGGAGAGCTGAATTGGTCCCTGGCCCACTTATACTGTACCATGTTTCTCATGAATTATCAAACATTAAAAGCACATACAGACTTTATGACCAGCCTAGCAGCTGTGTTTTCCATGTTCACTTCTTGCTTTCAGGTAATTGGTCACTCAGAGATGTGATGACCATGAATGTAGGACTTGCACAGTAAGCTATTCTGCATCATAAGAAGCCTATTTTCCACTGGTTATCTAATCCTTCCACAAGATTGTTTAGGTTAGGTGCCCTGCCATCACAACATCCCTTGTCAGTGAATATCATAAACTGGTTATGCCTTGTGAAAAGCAGTTCCTCCTTTTGTTTTTCTTAAGCCTCCTACTTTCTAATGGTTTCAGAGGATGATCTTTATGTTATGAGAAGGAGTGAATATTTTTTCTCATATTTTTCTTCTTTTTGCTTCACACAAAACACATTTCAGAACATGTACACTTCCCATGGTGCAACAACTCCTCTCTGCTTCTGGGTGATGGTCAGCCATAAAGGATCGCAACTCTAAGTGTTTTAGACTATTATTCCCACGAACCTTTACAAGACAGCCAGGGGACAGGAATTGTGGGAATTGCTTTCAAAAAACATCTGGAGGGCATTGGATAGTTCTCTAGACCTTTAGTCTGCAGGTCTACAGCTGTTGTCCTGAAACTCCTTCTGGTTTCTCTGTCTCCCATGCTCCTGCAGAACCGCCTGTGCAAATTGTGCAGTCCAATGCAGAAGCTAATCATGCTTATCAGATCTCAGACCACATAGTGCTGACCTGCCAGCTGTCCCACCCCAGTGCCCCTGTCCACTGGTACAAAGATGGGGACGAATTAGTAGAAAGTGCAAGCTTGCTGCTTGAGAGCTCTAACTGAAGAAATGGTAGAAGCTCTGACTGAAGGAAAAAGTTGTGGAGTAGTAAATTTTATTTCATCAAATGCAAATAATGGAACAAAAAAAATCAATACAATCAAAATTGTATGTATAAAGATTTCTCATACATATATCTGGATATATTTTATATTTACCCATTAAACTTTGTACAGCGGGTTCAATAAAGGATGACCTTATTTCATTATATTTCTCTATACATAATCCATGCCTGTGATCAGCTTATTCACAAGACCATTCAGTCCACTGAGGAATTGGGACCATACATTTAACTTTCCAGTGTTGAAGGTCAAGCCTCTTAGCAGCAAGAATAGCAGAGAATCCATTTCTGTTGTCCACCTGTAATTTTTCATGTCAAAGGTATGTAGTTCAACAAAACATTGAACTATATAAATATTAAATTTTATCTCAAAGATACATACAGAGCCTAATAACTGTAACTTGAAAGACAAGATGGCGGTGAATGTATATAGTGGTACAGATCACAGTTGGTGGGCCAATGACATGAAGAAGTTAGGGATGTTTTTCCCTTTGTTTTTTGAGGTGGAATTTTTGTTGAACCAAGAATAAGCCTATTGTAGGACTTGGTGATTTTTGTGTAATTCCTGCCAAGAAATGGTAACAATTTTTTCGAGAAGAAAGTCTAAAGGCTGATGAGAAGGGGTTTGCAACCCACAGGATTATCTCACTGAGTTACATTGAAATCTAAATGAGACTGCTAAATTCATCCAATTTTGGGCATGCAAATTATCATGAGATTTTGCTGGGTGTTTTTAAAAAATAATTTCCAAAGTTCACTTTGAGGAACTGTTGGGCCCTGCTTTCTAAGCCACTTTGAATACTGACTGAACTAGATCTCTCAGAGTTCTTAACTGATATCAAGAACCTAAGATATTTTATGAATATCCTTGTTCAGTATTGAAATAAATATTGTATTAACCTTGAGAAGATGGAACAATAGATGGTTTCCAAGGCTAGATTTAATAATATGCTCAAGGACTGAGCTAGTTGTATATTAACATTTTATGGATATACTTTTAGTTTCTATGAATGCCAGTCATTTATTTATTATTCTATATGTATATATTTGTTTTATTAGTAGTGCTATTTTTTGGTTGTGTGTGTGTATATATATATATTATATATTCAGTGCTGTTGATGGGACATTATATCTTTTGGATTTTTAAACATTTTTTATCCTTCATTATTTTTTCTTAATAACTCAAGGCAACAAACATAGCTAATACTCCTTCCTCTTCCTATTTTCTACACAACAACTCTTTGAGGAGAGTTGGGCTGAGAGAGAGTGACTGGCCTAAAGTCACCCAGCTGGCTTTCCTGCCTAAGGTGGGATTGAACTCCCAGTCTTCTGGCTTCTAGACTGTGCTTTAACCACTGGACCAAACTGGCTTTCACTTCTTGCTATGCTACTTAAGCTAGCAAGTAGCATCCTCTGATACATCATTACTACTTCCTAGAATCTGTTACCTGAAGCCAAGTTCCCCTCTTTAACAAATGTAGGACTTGTTCTAACCAACAATTTCATGCAATACCAGACATTAGAATCTTATCCAGGAACCTCTGAAAGTTTATGTCCATTTGGCATTAAGCAAATACATTTTTATTTACTTGGTCCTTTAATCTCCCGTCTGCTATAAATATTTCTGTCTTATTTTTAGCTTTTCATTGAGATTTGCAGAAATTCTAAGTGGCATTGACAGCTCTGACTAAAAAAATGTTGGGATATTAGAGTTTCATTAAATATGGCAATGCAAAGGAAAACTGACTAAGGTGCTAAAATTACTACATTCTCAATTCCAGGGGTTAAATAAAATATAAAAATGCATGACTTACTTCACCAAAAGAGTGTATGTTAAAATACATTGTATAGACATCCATATTTACAGATATAGGGCTTATTTTATGTTATGTACAGTACTGTGATTGTGCTGATGATTAAGACACAATTAAGTGATTCAAAATTAGGTGACATTTGATTTTAAGAAAATCGTAATGAGAATTGTATGGATTTAAAGCAAAGTAGCAAACATGCAGAGGAACACATTAGAGGCTCAGATCCAATCTCTTCATGTCATCTTGAATACCCTTTCTATGTAGATACTACTCAAGCACTCATTAGTGAAAATGTATTCTGTTGCTTAGCTATGCAATAAATTATAAAATACACAGGAACAGAAATCCTTTGATAAACCCCTTCTCATTTCCCCTGGACTTGTACCCCATCCGTACATATTGCAAACCCTGGGGAATCCAGGCAGACACTTGTGTTTGAAGAGGGCAATTTTAACAAGGTTTCCTGCAACTGGGAGCCTAGGCTCATTCACCATAGGATGAAACACACAGATAGGTGTGAAATGAATTCTGAAATCAGAAATGAGTCTGATTAAAGCTGATTAAATAAGATCCAAAAGAACAAAGTAAATCTTATCATTACCATTAAAGCTGGGCTGCTGGCAACTGCTTTCCTGCCACTATCATCTGTGGAACATTAATGATGGTGGATCCTCTCTGTCCCATTACCTTTTTTCAGTTTGCTTTGGAGAGAAATTTATTAAGATGGTAGAAGAGACTCAGCAGTTACATAAGGGCAGTATAGACCTAGATCTGTTTCAAATTATTCTAGGTTTTATTCAGTTAATATGTACAAAAAGTTACACTAAATGATCACAACATGTCCTTAATAATTATCATATTTGGACATATGGTCTGGATTTACACATCACATTAAGCCATTTTTTTTAAACCTATGAGTTGAAAAAATCATCAGGATCTGGTTTAGAATTAAAACTAAGGCATAATAGGTGAGGTTCATATACCCCACCAAACCACAAACCAATATTGTGGCTTTATTCAAAATCTGAAATCAGCTTCAACTTAACCCACATCAATAGAAAGGTATTTTCAAATAATAATAGTGATCAAAAGATCATCCCTGTATTAGGTTTTTTTCTCCATTTATTAAATTTATATACCACCTATCTCACTATCAGAGTGACAGTGTCTTATCTGAAGTCCAAAGTGATATTTCACTAAAAATTAAGCCAATCTAAAGCAACATTGGATTTATGAATTTTTATACTACAATAGCTATTTACTTACTTACTTACTTACTGGACTTCTATGGCAGCATATCTCATACAATGTTTCTAGGTATCTCACAACATCCACTAAAACATAATTAAAATCAAACATACCTTTCCCCCCAGGCACTAATCCAAACATTCTCACAACTCAACCCTCATCCTACCCCAGTGCTTGGGGGAAAAGCCAGGTCTTCACAGCTCTCCAAAAGGCTAAAAGGATAGGGACTTCTTTAATCTCAAGTGGTAGGCTGATACAAAGGAGTGGACCACCACTGAGAAGGTGCACCTCCAAGGTTCCATCAGACGGATACTATCCAGCCTAGAAGGACAGACAGATACTCTCAAAAAGAAGTCCCACAGGTAACCATGTAGAACTTTAAAGATGAAAACCAGTATCTTGAATTGCATCTGGAAAGCAACTGGAAGCAGTAGTTTTTCTTGGGTGAACTGCAGGGCACTCAAACTGTGTGTGCTGCTGCATTCTGGACCAGTTGCAGATAGTCTTCAAGGACAGCCCTATGTATAGCGCATTGCACTAATTCAAAGTGGAAATGATCAAGGCAAAGATGACTATGAGCAAGGCCTCTCTGTCCAGGAAAGGCTGCAAATGGCACACAAGATGGATTTGTGCAGTGTCCCCCCTAGTCATGCCTGCCATCTGCTCTTCTACCAGGAGCCGTGAGTCTAAGAGGCATGAAAATGTGCTTATATCTTACTTCAGCTTTCCTTTGCTTTACAGACCTGCAAAGGTGAACACTGGCCATAAAGTTTTTCATCACTTTTATAACTGTGAACAGTCACTAAATGAAGCAATCACTAAAAGAGGGCTTCCTGTATTAGCTTTTATATGCTATTCTCCACTACCACTGTTGCTTCTAGTCTTCAATATGAAAAAAGACCTCAGGTCAGTGGGAGTACATGCTTTGAATGCAAAAGTTCTCAGTTTCAATTTTGTATTTTCAGATGAGACTGGAAAAGAACCAGCATCCATTGTGTCACTACCAGTGGGTGTGGTCTACTTTGTCAATCTTGATGCTCCCCAGATGTGAGGACTTTAACTCCTAGAATAAACTCTGCTGTCTATGGAAATCTGCGAACTGAAGTCCACATAGCTAGGGGGTACCTATGTTCAGAAGGGATACTATGGACAATATAAAAATCAGTACTGGATTCCTACAAAATGGCTGGTTTGATATTTACACAAAGCCCAACCTTTGTGGTTTCTACGTAATGTTATGTTATGTTGGTAATATGTTGGCCAGGCTGCTTGGGTTTATTCAAGAAGTTAAAGATAAAACAAACAGGAGCTTAGCACCATGCACAGACCTGCCCAATAAAAGTCAGCTTCCACCAATGAAGAAAGATATGAAACAACAGGTAAGTTGTATATTGGCTTTAATGGTATTTTTAACCATTTCTTCTACACTGTCCAGAATCACATTGCTTTGAGTTGTGTGGCCATATAAATGTCATAAATAAATACATTGAAGAAGATGTTGTCCCAAAACTCTGGATTCATGGCTGATGTGTGAAAACCCAGTGAAGGACACACCAAGGTGGAGATTGTAAAAATATTTATTCTGAGTAGAAAAAAGAACATAAGGGGATCTCTCCCAAAACTTATGTGTTGCTCATCTCCCTATCCCCAATTCATAGAGTGGGCAAGAGGCATAGAGCCAAGTTCCCATGTTAGTCACTTATAAGGAGTTGTTTCCACCCCTCTTAGCAATTTTCTGTTACATTAATCAGCAATTTCACAAAAGGCATTGTTCAGCAATCCAAGCAAAACTTTTCCATACGTTCATAAATTGTATGTATGTAAATTATATAAATCACAAATTTTCCCTTTTCCATATCTAGGTTTCTTTTTCCATCTGCATCTGCCTTGTCCTGTGATATAGTTGGAGTTGCATGTCTGCAAACAAGAATATTCCTAATAGTGAGTTGCTTTTTTCAAGCTTCTCCTTTTCTTTTGTTGTTGTTGTTCAGTGGTGCTGTCGTGTCTGACTCTTCATGACCCCATGGGCTGCAGCACACCAGGACTCAATGTCCTGCATTGTCTCCTGGAGTCTTCCCAAGCCCATGCCCATCACACTGACTATGCCATCTATCCATCTCATCCTCTGCCGTCCCCTTCTCCTC
>JANHZU010003712.1:80503-90825 GCA_032468055.1 Acrochordus granulatus
AACATTGCATTTAAGGACTTTTCCCTTAGTTAGGCTGACTGGCATACTGGCTAGGAGCTGGAAAATGTTAAAGGCAGCCTCTGTAATAATCAGAAACATAGGATGAACTTGCTGGAAAATAAATTTTATCTGTCCCCAAAGTGAGAGAGAAAGAGAATGCAAATAGATTTTCCAAAATGGTGAGGATAGTGATTTGATAAATTTCCATTGCATCAGTGCTGCTTCGGAGACAATGTGGTGATACTAATGGGGGAGCAAGGAAAAAAGCAGCATCTGGAAATGTTTTATGTTTTCAAAAATGCACAGTTTATAAAAATATGGTTGGACCAGATAAAAAGTTTCCAAGGTTCTCAGCCAAGAGTGGCAAATGGAAGCAATCAGAACTTTCCCATGGCCAGACATCATTATATTTGAGAATAGGAGAACATTTAACCCATTTTCTAATCTTCAGCTCAGAACTGTTGTTATTCCTGCAAAGTGCATCTCATTCACTTTCCAATTCTGATTTTAGGATTCTTGTAGGCTTTTTATGGTACGTACACCTCTCTAAGTTGAATGCTTAGTTGAACATTGTCTGGTAGATAAAAGTGAAGAGAGGTGCTTTATGTGTTAAAGTACTGAGCTTTATTGGACATTCCTTTGACATTGAATTTTGAGTTTGATAAATTTTCTAGAAGCTCTGACAGTAGTGTGGTCCAGTGGACATGCGGTCTAGTCTCCTTTCTGATTAAAATTTACCTCTATGATGTGTTTGTGAACACTTATTTAATGCCATTACTATACTTGAAGAGGATCAGATTGCTATTTTCCTACACAATATCACAACTGAAGTTTTCCTGCCTCTTGGCCAGCTGGTCATTTGCTGCTTCTGAGGAATTTTTGACTAAAGAGCGATGAGTTTTCTTTGTAAGGCAGCAGCTGGAATATCCCAGGAGTTGGCTGAGTACAATGAATTCATTTTCAGGCTGTTTCATTTACTTGAGTGTGCCTGTGTTTTCTTGAGAGAGAAAATTGGATTTCTTCCCCTGTGTGCTGTTTTACTTGAGAAAGTCTTATTAATAGAATGGTTGCTCTGTTTTTTAGAAATGGAGATCTTTGATAAATGCTTCTGGATTCTTAAACTGGGGTATGACTAGCATTCATTCAAAGTATCTTTTGGTGTCAAAAATCTTTTGTAGGCCAGGGCCTGCCCTACAATCAGGCAAAATAAAGAGGTTGCCTTATTAAGCAGTACATTTTAGTTGTCATGATAGCACAGCCAGCCCTTAGTGACTCATTTGGTTACTGTTGTATTACTTTGGATTCTTAGACACAGTGCCAGGATAACTTGTTCGACTTTGGTTCTTTTGCACCTTGATTTGAGAGGCTGGCATTCGTCGTGCTCTTCTTTAGATAGCAAAAAACTGAGATCAATTGCTACGTTTCCATACATCACTTTGAAGAGCAGCAGTTGCTAGCAAGTAGGAAGTGTAATGGAAAGTACTTTAGGAAAGTGATCATTATTATTGTAAGGGAATGAACTCTGTTGCTTTGGCTGCGCTGGAACTTTATCATATCAGCCATATGTAAGAATGCCAAGCTGCGTAGTTTAGAAAAAAACAAAACATAACTACAATATATTTTTCAAGCATGTTTTGAGCAAAAACCTGGGGAAGGGATTTAATTCCCTTTTGGAGGAAGGACATTAGCTGAATGAGTTTAAACCCAGTGGGTGCACCGTAAAAGTTGTGAGTGAGCTGCTCTGGGGTTTTTGCCTGTTAGGTGGAGCTGGCTTTGTGGCAGCCCTGGCAGTGATGTATATTTAGTGTATACAGTGGATAAGTGATGATGAAGGCCAGTAGTCAGGATGTTACTTGGTTCTGATTTTATTGTTTGTTGTTTGAGAGGAAGTAAGAAATGAAGTACAGCACTGTAAGGCTTTCTTTCTTAATACACCATATACATATGTATTGTATAACCTGCATGTGTTGGTCTTGTTTTGGGAAAACGTTTGCTTTGATAAACATTTGCTGCAGGAATTTGGGGCTTGAGGACCTCTTCTGTATTAGAAGAGGCATTTGTACAAAAGGCAAGAAAACAAAGGAAATTGCGAACTCATGGGATGAAGAATCAGCATTTTGTTCCAGGGTGTTTAATTTTGCAGACCTTCTGAAAGTCTATAAAGACCTTTGAGAATAGGAAACGACTAGGGAGCATCTATAAAAGGAGGATGTGCAATTTAAAGAGGAATTTAGTTGGATTTACAAGTGGTCCTCAGCTTACAACCATTCATTTAGCAACAGTCTCCGGATTTCAGCGGCATTTAAATTTAATAAATAAATAAATAAAATAGTTAAAAGTTACAATGACACTGAAAAACATGATTGGTCCTCACACTTATAACCATTGCAGCATCCCCACAGTCATATGATAAAAGTTTGGGCACTTGGCATCTGGCATGTATTTGGGATGCTTGCAGTGTTCCGGAATCATGTGATCACTGCTTGTGACTTTCCCAGCTGGCTTCTGACAAGCAGAGTCAATGGGGAAGCCAGATTAGCTTCATGATATTGTGATTCACTTGACAACAGCAATGATTCACTTAACAACCATGACAAAAAATTGTAAAATCAGGTATAACTCACTTAACCACTTTGCTTAGCAACAGAGATTCTGCTTCCTCTTGTGGTCATAGGCTGAGAACTACCTGTATAATGGAAAAGTAAAAGCTAAATGGATACGATGCTTGTTTGTCTTATAAATATCTTTTCTCTGCTATCTTTTCTGTATGAACAATGATGGAACGTTGCAAAAACATTAGGAAAGTGATTCCAAATCACTGAAGCTTTACAAATGAAAATGGTAACATCCTTCGTTTCATGTATATCTGGGCTATCAATGTCCAATTGACTTCAGCATGACTGCATGCTTGTTGATTCAAAAGGCCAGTCTTATATCATAGTCTTGTTAAAAAACATTGAATAATTATTGTTATATTTTTCCCAAGCTCAAGAAGACCCTTAGTGCTTCTCTGGAAAATGAAGGCTGGTTCTAAAACCAGCTGAGGATGGTGAGAAATGTAATCTAATACAACTAAAGGGTAACAATAGGAGAAATCTGATCTAGGTTCTCTAAGCAACATATTCTCCCGGGTCAAAGTCAAATCTACCTTCAGTTACATGTGATTTTGTTTTTAGAGTTGATGTCTTAAGTTGAATATCACTTGGAGAGCAGATCCTTGGGATAAGCTTATCACATCATTCCAATTTCTCTTAAACTGCATACCACTTAAGAGAACTTTTTATGTAAAACAAGAGAGGATTAAAATAAAAGGACTGCTATTAGTTTATTAGTTTCCCCTCATTAAGACAGGCATTAAAATTAGAACAGGTACAGAAACTAACCAACATTTGTTTGTACCAGCAGATCCTCCAGTTCAGATTGTGGGGCGAGATGAGTTGCAAACTCAACGCCATTGCTTGGTTTCTGAAGACCTGGTGCTATCTGTAACACTGTCTTGCCCCAAAGGAGAGGTGAAGTGGTACAAGGATGGGGAAAAACTGCAGGACACAGAACATGTTTGGCTAGAACAGGATGGAACAAGACATTCATTGGTGATTTCAGCAGTGGAGATTTCTGATGCTGGGGAATATCTCTGTGACAGTGGTGATGACAGCCTCATCTTCTATGTCATAGTGGAAGGTAATGTCTGAGTGGGAGAGGTGGATGGGAAGGCCACTGACGGACAAGTTCCTTTTATAAAATATTGCAATGTTTATAAAGCAAGAATAGCAAGTATAACATGGAAAGAGCATTATGTTCCAGCTTCCAGATTAGTTCAATACTGTTTCAGTAGTCTGTATTTTGTACAAGAAATAAAGGATTCAGAACAAATTTGTTCTCTCACATCTGAAGAAAGTCAGCTTATTCACACTCAATATCTTTGTCTCTTGTTCCTGGCAACAATAGTTGTAGCTGCCATTTTGTGACTAGAGTCTTAGAATGATCCTTATTATTCATAAATAGGAAAATGCACATTGCACAAATGTATCTGCATGTTTGTAGTTTTGGCTACTTAATGCCAGTATGATTTAATATTTTCCCAGAGCCACCATTTTTATTTATGTATTTATAAACTGTATATACCACTTCAATTTAAAAAGACTCTTAAGAGGTAATTAGTCTTTACAGAGTTATATTTCCAGCACTTGTTGAAATCCCACTAATAAAATATAGTTTTAATCATTCAACTCAGAACTTAAAATGGGTTTGTTTTTGTTGATGTTTATAGCAATTACTAGGCTGGCTGTTTATAAAAGAAGATCAAATTTAGCATTAAGAAACACTGTATATTATTGAGGTACACCAAGTACAATAGCTATCAACACTTTGCTTATTTAATATAAAGTCTCCCACTTTTGCTTGTTGTGGGGAGAGGTAACATTGTTTATAAAGGACATGGCTGTAGATGTTGACTTGCCATGATGGCAATATTGCCTCCAATATTAGAGATGGATCCTCTGCACAATAGTTCCCCTTTGCTCTGAAGTGACATCTAGGGGTATGTCTTGCTGCCAAGGAGCTTTTTTTGTGGGGGCTGCCCAATTTAATGCTAAATCTTGGGGTTAGCCTGGGTGGAGAAGTGAGACAGGCAGCTATGTATTTTTAGATCCTGCAGTAAATGACTTTCAGGAGCGCCTCTGTTTGTCTGGTCAGCTACAGGACACTGATACTTTGTGAAGACTGACAGAAGGTAGCTTGTGCCATTCAGCTGACCAGCCAACTTTGACTGGGCCCTGTTTTATGACAGTCTGATCTTTTTCTTGGTTTCCAAGAGCCTCCTATCTCCATTGTGGGAAATGCTGGGATGCCAGAGCATCACTTCTTGGCAACTGGAGAAGATTTAATCTTGGTTTGTGAGACATCTTCACCGATGGCTGCTGTGCGATGGCTCTGGAACGGCAAGGAGCTAGTAGCTGACAAGCGTATTCACATAGAAGCCAGTGGAAGGCACCAGCAACTCACTGTCCTTAGTGTCACACCAGGGGATTCTGGCTCTTACGTGTGTGACATAGGCAGAGACCGGAGGGTGACTTCAATAGAAGTAGCAGGTGAGAGTTGTTCAAAGGAAGAAAAATGACACAAGGGGTTGAAAGGGGACACAAAAATATACTTATGGGGGAGATGCTAGTGTAGAATAATGGCTAAGTCTGAACTGATCAATAAATTTTTGGTTCAATATTTTCCTCAGCTCAGAATGTATAAAGTATCATAGAGGAGCCCCCTTTTATCCTTAACCCTGTCAACTGTAGTAGAGTAATAATAGCTGGTTGATGACAGTAATACAGATGAGTGACAAAGTACAGACTTTGACTTACCATTTTGACAACTGTTTAAAGTTATGAGGGTGTTGATAAAAGAGACTTATGACCAGCCCTCACACTCAGAACTGTACCAGCATCCCCATGTTCATGTGATCAAAATTTGACCTGCATGTATTTGTGATGATTGTAGCATCCTGGCATCATGTGATTGCTTTTGCAACCTTCTTAGGGTGGTACCAACAAAGTCAATGGAAAAAGCTGAACTGGCTTAACAACTGTGGTAAAAAAGGTTGTAAAATCAGACATGATTCACTTAATGACTGCATTGCTTAGCAATGGAAGTTTTGGTCCCAACTGTGGTTGTAAGTCAAAAACTACCTGTTTTTATCCATAAGTCCTCTAAACTATGGCTAAGGTGACTTGATAATTTTTCTTTATCTTCTCATGATGCTGTTTTTGTCTCATCTCCATCCCCTAGCTAAGCTATCTAACACAATATTTTGCTGATCTGATGTTAAGGTTGTGTTTTTCTTCCTCTCCTGTCACAAGCTTTGCTCTAAAACATGAATTCTGTTGCTTCAGCAATGGCCTTGGTGAAGCTGCCTGAAAGATCTTGAAGTGGGCTTGGGACTAGCCCTCCACAATAGTATATTTCAGTAGGATTAACATGTGATTATGTCATCACATACATATAATAATTTCCTCCTTTCCCTTGTCCCCATCAAAGTTACCCATTTTCTGGTGAAAGAATGGTTCTTTCTCAGTAATGACTGAATCCAATGCTTCTGAATTCCTTTGGAGACTGAGTCTTGGAGATCTTGCCATCTTCAGGTCCAAAGAAACCTAGCAATGAATGAAGCACACAACAAATGAAGGGAAAAGGCTAACAGTCCTTTGCCTGCACTCAGCTGACTGTAACGTGGTCAGACTCTTAAGTTATCAAGACTGCTGAACTTTTTTCCTCTCCTGACTGAAAGCAAGATATATATTAGTGACTACAGAGTTTGAAATCATCAGAACAGATGCTTTGAGGAAAAGCAGAAGATAGTTAATCAGACTTTGCCAAAAGATTGCAGCAGAGAGAAGCAGCCTCTTTTAGCTTCTAAGATCTTAGTCCTTTGGGGAAATGAGGACACTGGACATTTTCAGAGTTACAAAGAATTTTGAGGCAAATATTTAGCTCCATTCCTACAGCATTTTCCGTAGAGGAGACAAAACCTCCATAAATCACATACACATAATCAGTATAATAACTGAGAAATTATATTTAATTAAAAACTGTTTGTTTCTGGAAGTTAGGCAGAGGAACAAAGGGTAGCAGTGATAATGGTTATTTATTAAATTTCTACAGAGTATTATGAAGAAGTCCTAAGAAAAGACAAGAAAACTAAACTGTATTCCATATTTTCAGTTCTCTTCTTCCTCCTCATTATATAGTATTAAAATAAATATTATTTTTAGCATATAGCAATAATTAATCGAAGGAGCTCACATTGATAACACTGTTGTCTGGATATGTTGAATTAATGTTAATATTTCAATTTTCTTCCAGAATAAGTGTCAGGGAGAAAAGATGTAGCTGTAGTTCATTCATAGAAACCTCTTTTTACAGTTTCAGAAACATTTATAATGTATTGTCCTTCAACGATAGTCCAAATCTTCTGCTTCCCTGACTAGTTTTGTTATCATAGGACAGAAAACATATTCATGTTTGCTTACAGGGAACTCTTCTTTCTCTTAGCACCCCCTGTATGTATTGTGAATAAGGATGATGCCCAGGATCCTATTGAAGTCCAAGAAGGAGAGAATGTGACACTGGTTGCCCAACTTTCTCAAGAGAAGGCTTGTGTCCAGTGGCTCAAGAACATGCAACCACTTTGTCCTGGGCCACGAGTGATTATGAGCAGTGAGGGACTGGTACACAGCCTAACCATCCAACAATGTGAGCCAAGTGATTGTGGCATGTTTAGCTGCAAAACTGGAGATGATGAAGTATACTACACAATAAATGTACAAGGTAGGAGTACATTTGATTTCAAGCCAGCTGCTCTAGTGTCTGCCATCTGTCTTCCATCCTTGGAAGTCTAAAATCACTTATGACAACCCTTTCTAAGTCATGTGTGATACAAGTGGTTGTGAAGTTCATGGGATGGAATGGGAGAACTTAGAAAAAGGGGAAGGAAACATGAGGTACTGTGATGAGAGGAATATGAGTCTGGCTGTGCTATGAAACATAGGATGATCATTGTGGTGTAGATGGGGAGGAAAATACTGGGACAGAATGATGGTGCTGAAACAAACTTGACCATTTCTCAAATATTGTCACTTCTAAGATTCATGTGTATGAGGTTCTTTGCTTTCTCAGAACTAAGAAGCTTTTTCTTGAAGGTTCATTCTCCTCTACATACTATATATGCTCATGGGCTGAGCTTCTGCTACTATCTTGGGTTCTTTCAACTGCTACAGCAGTAGCATATTTGTTTGGTTCACCAGGATATTTGCCTTTCCCTTTAAATGTGTTTCTATGTTTACTAATTTTACTTATTTTTACTTTGTCTGGTGTTCATCTACTTATGGTATTTCATGTTTCACTGAAGCCTATTAGTGCAATTGATGGAGACAAGAGATTCTGTGGTATCCTTGGTCTGCGTAGCTTCAAAGCTCTCCTTCTATAATTGCCAATGTTGCCAAGCTTACCTTCTCTTGCTGATATGACCTCTGCCTGTCATGCCAGGGGAGGAACATACTGTAGATGCTTGTTAATGTTTCCAGATCTTTATATGATATACTTAAACTATTCTTCTCACTGAAGAGCAACACTTGAGGTAATGAAGGCTGCTGATTCAGGATCATTGATGCATTTACACTGAAGACACTATGTCCATCCCTCAGTCTAATTATATCTTAGCAGCAGCCAACATGTCTAAGGCAACCTCAGAAAAATCATTCACAATTGACCTGGGACATGCTATTGTTTTCTGATACTGGAGAAGACTCTGGACTCTGGAGTTGTTTAAGAGAGCTGTCTCATATAGGATTTGATGACCATCTTTCCTCCATCTTTCTTGGTTTTCATTACATTCTCTACCCTTCTTCCTTTTTGCATAAAGATTGATTTGTTATTATTTATTATGTATGCATCCCCTACCACCATCAACATCTCTGTCGATTAGCCATGCTGACTAAGGAATTCTGGGATTGTCCACACATCTTAAAGTTGCCAGGGTTGGATAGCCTTGTTTTAGATTCATTTGTTAATAAATGTTTCCTGAAATTCTTGCTTTAACTATACTCATTTAAATCTCTCTTGGTACCAGCATGGGACATGTCATTGTTCCTGTTGGTGCCAATGTGGAAGCCATTTTCTAATTATTCACTTTTAACTTTGTTCTTTTGGGTGGTTATATGTGAATTTATGCTACCCATCCCCATTCAATGATGATGACATATATAACATCTTTCTGTTTTGAGGATTGCTATGTTGATCTCAAAAACAAGAGATTAGCAAGAGTCACTTTTATGAGTTTGTGTGGTAATGCAGAGTAGGGTAAATCCCCCCAGAATCTCTAAGGCCTGGATTATATCTATGAACCACAGTTGCAAATAAATCATCAGTTCCTCCAGCTACAAGGGAGAGTTTTGATGATACCAAAACATCATCTGTTGAGAGGAAGTAGAGAGAGACAGAATAGGAGCTTCAATGGTCATAATGGTGGATGTGGATTAGAGACCTCACTGAATGTTCCTTACTTTCTTCAAGTCTCTCTGCTCCTTTTCTTCTTCTAGAGGCCCCAGTACTGTTTGTGCCAAAATCAGAGCATCCAGAGAAGGTACTGGTGCTGGAGGGGGGCAGTGCAGTGCTCTCAGCCATTGTCTCCAAGGAGTCTGCTGTGGTCAGCTGGGAAGGACCCCAAGGAAACCTTGTGGCAGGGGTGCATTGCCGGTTGCACAGAGAAGGCCGGGTCCACACCCTCTTGCTGAATAATGTAGGCAAAGCTGATGCTGGTGAATACACATGTCATTCTTCTCATGACCAGCTGTATTTTGAACTTAGTGTGAAAGGTAAGAGATCTGTGCAGATGTGGCAATATTGGCAGTTCAAGAAGCAATCAGATATGGGCCCCTAGCAGGGGGTTCATCTTTGGTCTTAGGTAGTGTGCCAAGGACTATGCTTCACAAAGCAGGAGATGTATCCAGATAAATACTACACTCCATTTCAATTTTCCTCTTGCTTATCAGTTTTGATATGCCTCCAGAGGCCATGTCCAATGAATTGCAGAACACCTGTGATCCTAGGGCATCAGACTGTGCATCTTTATCTTATGGAAAAACTAAATAAACAAAAGACAGCATGCTCAGGAAGGATGACTAGGCTCAAAATGGAATGAGTTTGTTTTGTTATACCAAAGCAAGGGTTTTGACAGGCAGGGAACTTTTGTTTACAGCATTCAAGCATGGGATGAGCCATATTGGTCAAAGTCTTCCAATAATACAATCACAAAAAAAATCCTGTATGTCCCAGCTGGATCTTCTTTCTCTTTAGCTTGACTGACTAAGGAGACTGTAGATCATGTACCAGACTGACTAGCTTTGTTTCCAAAAGAGGGCCTCATGTAGCAAACAAACCAAGCAGTAAACCTTTGTCTGCACAATGGAAGATTTAAAGCTAATTTCCCAAGCCATGAAGTGTTGCTCAAGCAGTTGGGAAGAGGTAGGGTCCTTATTATTCCTTCAGTACATCTTGCTATAAAAATGTGTGACTGTTTGAGAAAAAAATAGCCGATTCTTTTCAGCAAGGAAACTATTGTTAGTTATTAGCTATGAGAGCTAGATAGATTCTCCATGTGTAGAGGCAATGTATTCCTGAGTAGTATATGCTTGTCATCAAGCGGTGGGACAGCTTTTATAGTCTACTGGGAGATTTCAGAGGAGTCTCTCTGGTCATGTCTGTGAAGACTCTCATTCATCCAGGGTAATTGCATCGCAACAAAAGTTTAAAAAACAGGCATCTGGATTGGA
>JANHZU010003712.1:102632-125691 GCA_032468055.1 Acrochordus granulatus
TCACTGGGCTCCTCAAGCAGCTATGACATGCCCGCTCTGAGGCAGATTCATGGCAATCAGCTGCTGCTCAGCCCTGTTGGATCGAGTGGATCCGCTGCCGCCGCCTGTGGGCAAAACGACCTTTTGCCTTTTTTTTTTTTAGTAATCTCCTTCCCTGGGGCCTTCCTGGGTGATTTGGAAACGTTTCTTATTATTATCTGCCTATGTGCTATGAGCGGGGGAGAAGAGATTGGCAGGTGTGGGACGGGCTGGGTGGTGTAGTTCTAGGAGGGCTGTGTGTGTGTGACAGGGAAGATGGAGGGTCAATCTTCCTACAAAATGTATCTGTGTTTTTACACCAGACAAGCCTTTAATTTATTCTATGAGCAAGACAGAGTCCTACTTCCAGTCACCAGGATCCTGGCACCCTCTTTCTTTCCAGGCCTCCCAGAAACACCCACTTATCCCTTGTTAAGAATGCAACCCACCCCCCAAACCCCTTTTCCTTTTTCCTCTCCCCAAGGAACCCGTCACTTCCTGCTTCTAACCTCTGCTCGCCCTGAGGACACAGGCCAGGTCCGTTTTGTGGCCAAGACAGCTGCTTCAGAAGCCAGGCTGGAAGTGGAAGGTAGGTAAGGAAGCTGCTCCTCAGCTAGGTCTACTATTCAGCTCTAGGGTGAGATTGGGCTGGGCTTGACAGGTGAAAGAACGAGTTTGTGTTTGTGCTGTGATTCTGGATGAGCAGGCCTGTCTCTTTGTAGGCAGGGGAGCACTACTTGCTCTAAGTTACTTTGACCTTGCTGGGCATGCCGCAAGACACATTTAAAAAAGCAGTGCACAGGATATAAACATATATATGTTCAAACTTAAGTGTAGTTTAGGTGACGATTCTCTGATCTCATATTTAATAATTCCTCCTTTCTAATACATTAAACATGGTAAGTTAGCAACAACTTCAAAGATCTCCTGGAAGGAAGGCCCCAGATGGCACATCTCCAAGTTTAAAGGCAGCTAGACCAGGCCTTGTGTCTGCATGTGCACATGAATACCACAAGAGGAAAAGGATAAAGATTAGTGTGGCTGCTTGGAAAATGCTATATGTGAACAGAGAAGGAAAAGTTGAAAGCATGTTTGGAGAAGACTGGCATCTTCAGCGATCTGCTTTGCTTTGATAAATCTAGAAATGTTATGTGTGTGTGTGCACAGTAGTGTCTACAGGTGGGGCCAGAATTACACTTATTTGTTGCATTTTTATCCCAGCACAATCTAATGAGTCTCAGCAGCTTATATGATTTATATTCATGGAGCAAAATGAGAGAAATGGCATCCCATTGCTGTAATGCAAGCTGTGTCCCCTTTGTTCATGCATCATGATGAAAGGATTATGGCATGACTCTCCTTTCCTTTCGACAAAAGCCACAAGATTCTGAAGACGTCCCAGGGTGTGCAGGCCATTCAGAGTTTATTGTAAGGAGCCAGGTCTCCTTTATCAATCTGTGAAAGTGGGTCAGGCATCAGCAGGTAAGAAGCCAACTTCTCAGCCTTTGGGTCTGCTCTTTCTACAGCATTGCCCATTCGCATTTTGAAGCCACTGCGGGATAAAACTGTACTGGTGCATCACAAAGCCACACTGGAATGTATGGTATCTCAGGCTCGAGGACGTGTGCGTTGGTTTTGTGGTAACACAGAAATCTTTGCTGGTCCCAAGTATGAGATCTGCAATTTAGATTGTTACCGAACTCTGGTTATTCATTGTGTTGAGCTTGCAGATGAAGGCCTGTATACCTGTGATGCCCTGGATGATCATTCCACAGCCCACCTGCTAGTGGAGGGTAAGTGTGTAAAGGCAGTGAAAAACAACAGGGAGAAGAGATGGCATATGGCTAAGGAAGACAACACTGTGGAGAAATTATTAGCAGGAGTTGCCAGCCAGCAACAGAATGAGAATGCCAGAGACAGAAGTGAAACTAAAATTAGAGTAAGGATTGAAAACCTGTAGCTTGTGTGGCAACAAGCCCTTTTTGACAGCCTCTGGTGCCCTAAAAACTTCACCATCACATTTTGGTGACATGCCCCTAAACCTGGCATGACTTCTCAACTTTTGAGGGGACAAATGGATGACAACTGTAGAGGAAGTGTTAAAATAGGATTGACAACTTTAAATTTGTGAAGAACCCCACCCCCGATACAAAAAACTCCTCTCCCTCCTTTTTGTAATTCACGTTCCACTGCAGGCCTCCAAAATACAAAGCTGTGCAGCCCCAGCCACCAAAAGGGTCCCTGCTTTAGAATCTCACACCAGGGTGCTTTTGAGTTAGATGCTCAGCTTGAGTTTCCTTTTATTACCTAGAGCATTTTTTCATACAACAATAATTATCCTGAGTTTTTCACCCTAGTAGCCTTTGCCTTGTTATTCTAGTTTTAACACAATGGAGGGAGCCACGTTATTACAGTTATTGTCTGATACTTAAGAATTGGACACTTGCTCATCCTTGGCAAATAACTTAGCAATCTGTTAAGTCTTTTTCAGCTTCCTTCTTCAGAGAGCTGCTGCTGCGTCTATGAACAATTCTTGCTGTTCTCTGCCCTTGCAGCTGAGGAAATCCAGGTGATCCGGCCTCTAAAGAATGTGGAAGTGATGGCTCCCTCTGAGGCTCAATTTGAGTGTGAAATATCTGCTCCTCCAGACTTCATTCCTCAGTGGAGCCTCAATGGGGAGGAGCTGCAGCCTGGCTTGCAGGTGCAAATGGAAAGCATGGGACACATCCATAAGATGAAGTTCCACAGGACTTGTCCCAACATGAGTGGGATGGTGAAGATTACCATTGGCAATGCCCGTTCCAAAGCCCATCTCACAGTCCGAGGTAAATATGTCTGATGTGTTGGATTGGAACAGGGAATATGCAAAACTGATTCCAGAATGAGAAAATGTAAGCAAATCCCTATCCCAATAGGCCTGGCTGTAAGCCTAGTTTGAGCCATGTGAAATCATGTGAGAAATGGACCAGGTCTTCTGTAGCTTAGAAAATTATCATAACCCTCCTTGGGATATTGATCAAAGATGATGTACTTGTTCCCCAAAAAAAGACTAAATTCAGAGTAACAATCTCTGAACTTGAGGTTGAAATACTGTTCCTTGCTGTTGGCCATGCTAGCTAGGAATTGTAGTTTAGCAACATCTGGATGATTAGAGATTCCTATCCCAGGGAATATAAAACAGAGAAGTGGAAGTGAAACAGTTTGAACTGTTCCCCAGTCCTGATAGATTTATCACAACTTTTGCTTTTTTCGACAGAATGCTAGCACCCGGAAGGAGCCAAGTTTAAGCTAAGAAAGACAAAGAAACAAGTTTGACAGTTACATGAAAAATCACAAGAACTGACATAAAGACAAGTCATCTTCTTGTTTTCTTCATCTTCTGCATGACATGGGAAGCACGTTCTGCTTTATTAAATGTTAAGTTCTGATTTTTAAAAATACTGTTGCTTTTTGGTTGATGTTATGATCTGCTGGTCCTGGATCAATGGGAAAAGACAAAGCCCTGGAACTGTGTTTTCTTTAACCTTATATACTCTTCAGTGGTCTAATTTAGAAGCCACTAACTGAATGGTGGCTGAGTGGTTAAGATGCTGGATTTGTTGGCTGTAAGGTCAGCAGCCCGAGTTTGAGATCCAGGAGCTGCATAATAGGGTAAACTCCTGTTATTTACCCCAGCTCCTGCCAACCTAGCAATTCAAAAACATAAAAATGCAAGTAGATAAATAGGTACCACCTTTGGTGGGAAGGTGACAATGTCCATGTGCGTAAGGTCATGCTGACCACATGACTATGGAAGCGTCTTCAAAACTGCCTCCCTTGGCTGTGATAGAGATGATCACCACCCTCTTGTTAGCCATGACTGATAGGGGAAGCCTTTACATTTTTAACTGAATGGCCAACTCCACTTTTTCCCCTTTCCCCCAAAAAATCCCCATATCCCCTCACAGAAGTATTGATGTAATAGTATGTACTGCATTCCCCTCTTCTCCCAAATTCTTCATATAAAAACAACAGGCTCAATTTATGCCTAGATACATCCATTGTGGAGTATTATACACCTTTATGTGCATTATCTCTACTTCCAAACCTCATTCCTTAAGGAAGACCTGCAGTCAAAAAGAAAAGGTCTTCCTTTGGAGGAAAACCACAAATGGAGTATTTAAAGCAATTATCTGGGGTGCATTATGCCTTTACCTTTATAGAGCAGGAAAACATCAAAATTCAAGATTACTCTGTTATATATACCTGCTGAGAGTAATGTTTCAAGATGTGAGTTCATTCCATTCTCCTCCTTCCAAATTAAGCCCTAATTCATCTCCAGACCTATCTGCATACGCATCTAACAGTGGCTTGAATCTAGTTGATGCTTGTAGCACATTCATTGATGGAAGCACAAATCGTAAAAGGCTTTTTTTTTACTTGCGCAGCCACAGCCCGGCAGCGTTTGGCACATATACAAAAAGAGAGAGACAAAACAAACAAGAGTGCAAAGTTTCTGGGGTGACAACGGTGACGGTGGTGACAGACACATGCAGTTTCTCAATGGAGAGAAGCCTTGCTGAATGCTTCTCTGCCTCCCCTGAAATAAATGGCTGATGAATCCTCCCCCCTTCCAGTCTCCTTAAAGTTGGAGACATTGAGCAAGCCCCAGTGGAAGTCAAAAATCAAAAGGTTGGAGCTGCTAAAGTCTATCCAACTCCAGTGCAGGGGAAACACCTCTACCACCATCTTCCCCTTCCCCCAGCTTTGTGAGATTAGATAGGAAAACATCTTAGGCTGGGCCTAAGATCCTATTCCCTTTCCCTATCCATCTTCTGGATCTGGCAAAACTCTCTCGGCCCAACTCTTGGTCAATAATAAATTAACAGAAATACTTGTTACAAGACTATATACATGGGTTCCCCCTCCCCAGCTCCATCACTACCTCACACTCTTGCCACATTAGAAGTGGAGGGGGGGCATCCAAAAGGTTTGTTGCCTGGATACCAGTCCCATGTCTCTATCTGCTTCAGTGCCACCACACACACACTCACACACTTGCGTACTTCAACAATGACAATGCCCAGCCCAGGTTGCCCATCCCCACCCTCCATCCCTTCTTCCTTGAGTCACGCATTTAAACAGAATACCAGGCACTGGTATGGGCAAGGGGCCCAGGGCCAAAGGGCCCCATTTCCCTGAGCTGGCTAGTTCCCACCAGACTGGAGTGAACTGAGTCAAAACCTTCCACTACCAGTACACGATGGCACTTGTGCCCTGAAACTGTCCTTTGGGTCAGTGCATGTGAAGACAGATTGCAGGACAAGGAAGTTGTGGCAAGAGAGCACACAACCATCCAACAGTCCTCCCTTTGAGGCCCACTCCAGGAGAGATGTCTAGGGAAGGTTGCTGTTGCTTGTTGTGGGGGTTGTTCCAGATGTGTAGTTTTTTCTTTAGTAGCCTCCCCCCTGCATGTTCTGCATTTCACATTTCTGACCGGGGTGGGTTGCAGCCAGATCACACTTCAGCCCTTTGTCTCAAGCACCTGCTCAAACTCCTTCCTTGCCCCTTATTGCATGATGGCTTAGAAGCACTAGGAAGAATCCTGCTTAGGCTTCGCAGTTTGAGAGGTGTTGAAATGCATCTGCATGTAGGCCACAAATACAAGTGAAGAATGTTCTCCAATCCTAATGGTAACCCAGATGCTAGTTACAGCCCCATGGCTTGACCCAGGTGACCACAGGAGACAGCACTTATGTTCTGGGGGAGATGCTGGGTTATACTCGCATGGCAGGCCCTGAGCTGGTTGTCAGGGGCACAGTGGAGCCACAGTCATAGTCTATGTCAATAGCAGCATGAGCATTGGCCAGGAGGCTGTTGAGAGAAGAACCTGTCTGTCGTTCCCGGAAGCTCTGTATGTAGCTCTAGGAAAAGAAAAAAATAAAAATATTGTTTAAATGATTTTAAAATCAAAAAATCCCCCACCCCCATTTCTTGCCAAAATTTTACTAAATGGAAAATGGACTCTGCTGTCTTGCTCCAAGATGCTTTGGGCAAGTCCAGGCTTCATCTCCTGATTTGCATGCATAATCTCTGAGCTGCCATTATTTATTGCAATATGGCTGTCACCTTCTAGAGCTCCTTAGAGTTTTCATTCATGTTGCCACTTGAAACTGGTTGCAATTTACTGCATTTAGGCATGCAATAACAGAAAGGACAGGGTGGCTTGTCTTAAGTGAAGAAAAGTTTATCCCAGGATTTTTATAGTTAGGGAACTAAATAGGTCAGATTACAAAAGTTTAAACAGACATTGGCGGGCATAGTTATGTTTATCATTATTAGATGGAAAGCTCATTGCATGTATTTTAATTGGGGGGTCCACAAGGCTCTTTACATCAACTCTGTTGGTTGAAAGGCAGACATTTGTCTATATTAAAAATAAAATTTGAAGAGTTAGACATTTCTCCGTTCCTGCATTCCAAATGCAACCACCAAGTATGCAACTGGAATACATTTTCTCTGAGCATATTCTATTTATATACACACATCTCAATTAGTGTGAAGATATCTTTCATAACCAACCAACGGGTCTGGGCTCTTCCCATTTTTTTCTCTTTGTATCTCAAAAAAAAATTCCACTTAAATTGCAATGAGGGAAGGCATGGACGGCAGTAGATGCCGAAACACATCCATGCTGTAAGAAAAAGATACTGAAAGTGAAGTGCTGAGAATACACCTTTGAAGTGCTTCATGGATAACAAACAGGATGAAAATAAATGGGGCCTGGGAGGAAAAGAATGAGAGACAAGTTTATTTACTTCAGCAGCTCCTTCCATCCCATTAATGGCAATTTCAGATGAGATCTCTATGACCTCATCCCTGTGTAGGAAGGCACTGGTGGTTACTCACTGGGGAGAGCACATCCCCATCAAATCGACGCACAGGATTAGGCTTGCGACGGTAGGCTGGTTCAGGCGGGTGGGCTTTGTGTTGCAGGTGGGGGTGAGGATGTGGCCGCCTTTTCTTCTTTTCTTTGCGCTCTTCCCGCTGCTTGATCCGCATCAGTTGTACACGACGCTGTTGCCTACTGATAATCACTGTGAGGGAAGAAGATTGTGGTGTAATCCCACAAGACAAAGAGCTGGCACCAGTGTGAGAGAGTAGCTACTCCTAAACTTCTTTACTATTTTTCTTTTTAAATGAAAAAGCAGAATTGATATCCACTCTCCACATATCAAAAATTACATAAGCTTATCCTTGACCTCAGGTTCAGAGGTATTAGGCATGATTGAGGGAGTTTTTATTTCCATGGTATGGGGACCAGTCACTTGGCTTGGTGGCTCTCTTCCCCAGGATCAGTCACTAAATCAGGAGAAAGACCTGCTAGCAGATGCTCATTGTGGTTAGGTTTTTGACATTCACACCATACCCTCTAACCAGTCTTAAGCCCTGCTGGGAACAATATGGAGAATTTTTAATAAATAAGCATTATTTGTGCACATTTAAAGCTCAGGCAGAAAAAGTACTAATAATTTGCAGTGGGGAAATGGGTAGAAAAAAAGTTTACTGATACTGTTGTCACCAGTATCAGCTGCATTCTCCTATAGTAGGTTTAAAAAGAAGGATGACAAGTTGCAATTATAGCTACTTGCATGTAATAATGTAGATTAGTTCTCCAAGGCAAATTTATGGTCCTGAATAAAGTCTGAATAAAGGTTTTAAAATAGTAATTGATTAATTATTGTAATTAATCAGGCATTAATCATATATTAAACTTTGTTCCAAATTAATTGCTGGGTACTTATATGAAGAGGAGTCATGCATATTTCAGAGAAATGTAATGTAAAAATTGCATTTGTTCCATTTGATACTAATAGAAAACACACACATTGCCCTTTAGGATGAAATCAACGTGACTTTCTTCTAACAATAACAACCCCAGGCAACTGTCACTGAGAGCATTCAGTTGACATTCATATCAATATGCTTGGATTTTTGCAAAAAAAGCTTTCTCAAAAGGTAACAACTTTTTTTTTGTTTTTTCTCCTTTGAAGATGTTTTTCACATCAAAAAAGTTTCTTCAGTTCAAACTAACTGGTGAGGGGTGGCAGGAATTTATACTTTCTCTCTTAGTAGACTGCCAGACCTTAACATGCTTAAAGATGTTTTTTAAAAAAAGACTAGTTGCCTTTTGAAAAACTTTTTTGCGATAATCATGACCTGGATGACTGAGAATCTCCACAGACACATGCTTGGACTTTATGTAAATCTGATGGACATACATTTATTTTTCAAACTATATTGGTACAGAAATGTCATTATAGCAGAGAACATGCCATACTTCCAATCTTTTCTTGATTATATATACGGTATATAGAATTTATATTCCTTTCTGTTTATTCCAACACTTGAGGTAGCTGGAATTAGTAAAATTTAACAGTGTAAAATGTAATACAATCAATGCTAAACCCCCAGTGCATTAAAATCAAAACCAGAATTAAAATTATTCCTCAAAATAAATATTAAAAATTTGGTGAAAGTGTGTTTTTACCATCTCCTTAAATATTGAGAGAATGGAGTGAGCTGTAGCTTTTGGGAGAACACATTCTTTAGCCCAGGAGCCACACACACACAAAAAAACTCTTTTCTGCATGCTCAACAGTGCAGCTCCAGGCAGCATCCAGGCCATCTTCAGAAAAGCCTTAGGAGATCTAAGGCAGTGGGCAAGTTCATACTGGGAGAGGCAGACCCATTGATATTCAAGCCCTAAGCCATTTTAGACTTCAAAGGAACCAATATTTTAATTTATACACATTAGTAACTGGCAGCTTCCCCCACCCAGTAAAATGCAGATCTTTCAATACAAGCATATATGACCCTTCTTTCTTGCACCAGTCAGCAGCCTTGCTGTGGTATTTAATATATATTGCAATTTATGGACATTTTTTAATGGTAACTCCACATAAAACACATTGCACAGCTGAGTTGTATCACCACAGATAAGTCTGACTGTCTCAAAAAGAGCAGTAATTGGTGCATTAGTTATAAAAATGCAAACACACCTTCACCATAGTCACATCAAGTGGCAGATGAGGACAAGAAGCCATCCATCTCTAAACCTGATCTTTCTGGAGAAGTACAGCACTCTCCAGAATAAGCTTCACCTCAGTCCTAGAATCCACTTTTCGGAACACCACAGGTCAATACTGTAGCCTAAATGCCAAACAAAAGTCCCCCAGCACCATCTTCTGGGTGCATCCCAACAGAGAATATTGGAACTGCAAAAGTGCCCAACTTATTTTTTACTGTAAATTGCCCAGAGTTATTGATTGAGAGGGGTGGCTATAGAAATTGAATGAATGGATAAACTCTTTGTGGGAGGAAGGATGGAGCCAGGGAATCAGTCTTAAATCTCTAAGCATTCTCAAGCGTAAGAAGCCCAATCCTTCCTGAAAGCAGTTGAACCTTATCTTAGTAGTGCAAGTGTTCAATGATCAGTTGGGCAATTTCTTGTAATTATGTAGAACCAATGGATGTGTTAGCTTGAACTTCACCATCTAGGTCTGGTCCTTTGTGCCTGATACTCTTCCAGGTGGCCTGGAAGAATACCATTGTTTATGATATCAAAAGCTAAGAGAGCCAGGATCACATTCCCCCATCTAGTTTCTGGCATTGTATTTTATTTCACTTTTTGACAGAATTAAAAATTCTCACTTCTTCTCAAAATATTTTCTTCTTTGGTCAGGTTTAGCTTGATTCTGATTTTGCAATATATAAAATCATTCACTGGTTAATTTCATTTAGTCTACAACAGACAATTTAGTATCCTCTAGAGGATTACAGTCTCCATAATCTGACTGCTGGCCAGAATTGCTTTTATTTTTAAATAAAGAATAGCTCAAGAGTTGATAGTAAACCAGTGCAAAACTCTTACTACATTTTTATGGACCAACAGCAGGTTGTGGACAGTCTGTGAATCAACCCTTTTAGCAGCCTTGAAACATACTATCAATAGCAGTATGACATGATTTTAAAGCTGGAAATAGGGGCACAGTGGCCTACCAGTTAAGATGCTGGGCATGTCAGCTGGAAGGTTGGCAGCCCAAGATTGAAACCCAGGCACATAACGGCTCCCATGACTTGCTCCAGCTCCTGCCAATCTAGCAGTTCAAAAGCATGCAAAATTCAATTAGATAAATAGGTACTGCCTGAATTGGTGGGAAGGTAACAGCGTTCTGTGCACCTCAGCCTATAGGCATGCTTGCCACAAGACCATGGAAGCATCTTAGGACTAATGCTGGCTCTTTGGCTATGAAATGAAGATGAGCACCACCCCCTAGAGTTGGCTCTGACTGAAAGGGGAAATCTTTACCATTTTTTTAAAAAAGCTGGAAATGACCATGATACTTAATTTTGGACATTGCTGGTCTTTGCAAGGTTAAGAGTGGGAATGGAATCAGGAAACCTCTGAAAACCATCTTTGAAACATGGCTAAACATTTAGAAATTAGTTCCAAAATGATGATCTGGTGGGTATCTAAACAGAGTTGAGAAAGCTTTAGGATGAAAATGGGAGCCATTTGCCTCCCTGAAATGTCCCATTACTATTCCTATCCTTTATCAGACTGAAAAAAGCCACTTACACCCTTTTTGGTGATCTCAGCATGGAAAGAGACTAGAAAAGTCAAGATGGTGCTTTAACTGCATGACTGAAACCAGCAAAGCATGTAAAAATGGACATAAAAAGGATGGGGCTCTCATTGTATGGTTGCAGATGGTATTTTAACTTTTTTGATGCCTCCTTATAGATGCCCCAGTCACAACAACATCAGATGTTCTCCAGTGGCTCTCCAGAAGTTCAGGAAATTGAGCTGTGTCCTCTTAACCATTCAAACTCTACTTATACCTAAGTAGAGATTTCCAAGATTTCCTACGGAAATCTTTCCACACTCAGGTACTTGAAGATTTATTGCCCCAGAAAGCAATGTGGGAAAGGACAAATATATAAAAGACAGAAACTGGAATAAGGAAAATTGCTGTATAATTTCACAGCAACTTTTGTTACCCTATAATGAATAATGCAGCTGCAAAGCTTGATATAAAAAATTGCTTTTTTTCTTTTGAGAAAAGCCACAGGAATCACAAGTGGAGAAACCTTGGAACAGGGTTGCAAAAGATGCTGAGGCCCTAGAAAGAGTGCAGAGAAGAGCAATAAGGATGATAAGGAGTCTGGAGGTTAAATAATATGATGAAGGGAACTAGGTTTGTTTAGCCCAACAAAGAGAAGACTGAGGGGACATATGAGAGCAGTCTTCCAATATATGAAGGACTGTCACAGGGAAGAGGGCATCAATTTATTCTCCATAGCACCTGAGGCAGGATAAGAAGCAAAGTGGGGAAGCTCAACATAGAGAGATCCAACTTGCAAATGAGACATTTCCTGACAGTGAGAATGACAAACTGGTGGAACAGCTTGTCTTCTGGAGTTGTGGGTTCTTCATCACTGGAGGTTTTCAAGAAAAGATTGAACAACCATTTATCCAGGGTAGTATAAGGACTCTGGCTTGGGCAGGGGTTTGGACTGGAAGACCTCCAAGGTTCCTTCTTGCCTTATGATTCTATGAGGCCTTCAGGACTGAAATGCAATACGTCACATTTGAAAGAAGCTTTCCTTAGGCAATATTAGTGCCACTTCTTACTTGCTTTTGACAGAAAGCTTGATGAGCAATTATTTTTTGTCATGAGCAAAGGACAGCCTTGTTAATAAAAACAGTGCTGGCCAATGCTATCATGAAGTCTAGGCCCTTCCTTCAATTGCAGTAATAAACCCAGTCCTACAGTTTATGATATACAGGAATCTGATAGTGGGCAGAATCCTACCCTTCAGAAAGCTTTCATCTTTTACCAAACCATTGGTGTGATGTCACAATGACCTGAGATTCACTGCACAAATTAGCTGCTATAATTTCCACGTTTTAAAACAAAATTAAACTGGCTTCCCTGAATCAAGCCGTCAAAAATCAGGCAGAGCTACCTGCTTCCATGCTGTTTCTTGTGATACTACTTGTGATCCCACCAATGGTTGAAGGAGTAGGATATGGCCCCTGAAACTGGGAAAGTTATCCATTCCAAATGTATATCTTAGTATAGGAGAACTAAATAAATAGTTGTTAACCATGTTTTATTGAAGCAACAAAATATGATATGCAAGACCAATCAATATGATACAAATCATTCATTAAACTCATTCAATCTGAATGCTAATTTGCTTACTTTCAGTCTTTTTGCCATCCATCTTATGATACCATACTCACCTTCAGTGTGTGAGTATCCTTCAGCTGTGACTTTCCACTGCACCAAGACACCCAAAAATGCCAGGACAGGCCAAGTACCCAGGATGACCCAGCTGTACCAGCAGATGGGCCGGGCAGGCGCCACCTTGACACACTCATAAACATACTGCAACAGCAGAAAGAGCTCAACAAAGTAGTCAGCAGTGGCAGTCATAACAGCACTACCAAAGACAGCAGTCGATAATGTGGTGAAGAGATGCTGCCACTGCAGGGTCAGGACAGCACAGAGCATGCCGACCCCAAGTAATAAGCCAATGGGGATCCAGACAGTAGGTGGGTGGTAGAACTGTTCCATCACTACCAGTGCAGCCACAGCCAGCAGCAGCCCTAGTAGTAGCCCAACCATGAAGAGCCCAACGCTGCGTACCAACATAGTGACCAGCCCACAGAGCACTCCAATGCCCAGCCCAATGCCCACAGAGGCCTCCACGCTCAGCTGAGTGTCCAGCACCCGCTCTTTGTAGCACAACATGAAGATGATTATTGAACCAAACATCAGCCCAGTCAGGAACATTACTGCTTTGAAGCATCGGTATCCTAAGGAAAGAAGAAAAGAAGAGTAATGAGGGGGAGAGCATAAGTTACTCAACTGTTTGCCCTAGCAAAGTAGGATGATTCCCATTCCATTAGGTGACCTGTGTGTGTGTGTATGGTATGTGAGTGTGCCTGTTCTCTCTCTTCACACACATTCACACTATTTTATTAAACATTACTAGGGGATATCTGGGGAGTGTTAAAAGCAGGACTTTAAATCCTTTACTCGAACATTTCAGAATCTCTGTAATGTATAACTGGAAACACAAAGCTGTCATTCCTCCTAGGGTTTTATTATATTTAGCCAGGAACTCAGTCATAGAGTTTGTTACAGTTTGTTATAGGAATGCATCCACAAGATAATATTGGCTAAAGCAGTTCAGAAACCTAAGTTCTACTATATGAAGCTAAATGTACATTGGTTGTGTTCACGCAACATGATTGAACACAATATGATTGAGATGCCCTCAATCAACAGACTTTATTTTATATTTCATTTTATTCCATTTACATGGCCACCCATCTCAAACAAGTGACACTTGGTGACTAATAATTAAAACTAGCAAAAAAAGACATAAAAATGCACAATCAGCATCCAAGATACAACCACTTCACAGCTCTGATCCCCACATCTGGAACACAGCCATTATTTTAGTGTACAGGAAGTCTACAATTCAAAATGTCATGCCAGAATAGTTTTTGGTTTGCTACCACTTTGGTTTTAAGTTCTACCAGCTGTATCAAAGGAAGTTGTTCCTTTCTTCCTCACTTCCTGTCCACTGAGAGGTGTATGGGGACCTTCCTACTCCTCCATACCTTGCAACCACAGCGTTATGCAAGTGAAATGTTTCAGTGAAAGAATCTAGGGTTAGTTAAGTTTGTCATGCTACACAACTGATGTGACTTATGGCTGGTTATAAGTAGGATGGTCCACTCCAATCTCCTGATAAAGCATTGAGATAAGACATTCCCTTTGAAACCACATGCTGTACTTTCAATTGTCATCTATAGTCCTGGAATAATCTACAGGACATTTTCCCCACAACACACTCACCAAAGAAGCAATAGATGATCCCAAAGAGGCAGCACATGGCACATACAACTGAGGGCACTACCTGATAGTGCCTCTCAATTTCCTGATCACAGCTATGTGCCAGGTCTTGGTCCGGTTCTTGAGGAAGCAGTGGGAAATGCAGAGTCTGTGCAGTTGACGTCATGGCTTTTCAGGGCTTCTGTGGTGTTGTCAGGCTCTCCACTCCCTCCCAGTCACTTGTAGAAGATACTGCCTCATGACTTAGCTTCCATCTGTTGAGAAAGAATCGGAAAAGAATGGTAAACCTCAGTTGCTTGGAGGTCCAGTGTGGTACATTGATAATATAGTCTACCATAGGGTGCAACATCTTCACAGGCTACAACAACTCTGAAAAAAGAACCAGAAAATACATCTTTATACACATGGAAAGGCTATTCTGCTAGAGTTTCATAAGAACTTAAGGAGCTCTCCTTCAATCATCAGATCAACACTCCCACCTAATTCCTGATTCTCTCTTCGGACAGAAGATTTTCAGTTTTGTAGAAGCTGAAGTAGAAGTGTGTTTTGCCATTGAGCTAAAACAACAACTCTTTTGTAATGGCTGCAAGAAACAACTAAGAATCAGAATTAAACATATGACATCAGAGTTAGGAACACCCACAAGTTCCCTGAACTTGAGCCAAGTCCAGCAAATGTTACAGTCAAGCAGAAACAACTATCTTGAATGTTGGCAGAGCATTACCTGGACAAAACAGGCCAGATACAGTAACTAACTCCAAGTTATTTCTATTATTGAGATTATTTAGAAACTGGCAGATCCTCCTCCCTCATAAGAACCTTGCAAAGCCTGCTGGAAAGAGTTTTATATCATATTCCATGACAGAATGGGCTCAGAGCGATTCTGGAAGAGAGAGCTAAACAGGAATAGGACAAGAAGTTTCCAAAATGTGGAGAAAAAGTGGCTATATAGAGAATCACCACGGTATGGTCTCTATAGCAACTGAGCTAAGAACAGATGATACTTTTAAACACATTCCCCCACACACACTTCCAACCCTCAGTCTCCAGCATAAGGAGCTGAGGGGTAAGGGAGTGAGTCATCAAAGGGGGTGTAGCAATTCAGAAAAAAACATCTGTCAAAGGCCCACTCCAGTTAACCCTGTCTTGGTGTGTATGGGCTGCTTGAGTCTAAACCTAAGAGGAAAAGTATCTCAGGCAGTCTCCTCTTATACAGACATACTGCGTTTACCGCTTACCACACACAAAGGACAAGCACAATAAAGCTGAGTGGCTCTGGTTTAAAACCAGAACATGCAAAGCACATTTTCTGCCCTGTTTTCTCACATCTGATTACAGGTTGCCCGCAGGCAACAAAGTGTGGCGTGATAACTATTTCCTGCTTATGAAGAAGCACACAAGCCCTCCCCGCTCTACTATCTGGCAACTGAAGGGACAAAATCCTGAATCAACAATTCATTTCCGACTGGATGGTACTTTTTGCAACCCACTTCCGGACAGGCACGAAGAATGCCTCCTTCTCTATCTGCGCACCACCTGCACGAGCACATCGGAATCCTCCTGCAGCCACACAATCAGCAGAAGGAGCTGCGCACAAACGGGTCAGCAGCCTCGAAAAGCTGAACCTCCTTCCCATCTTTGTCTTCGCCCCCTCCCGCTTTTATTCACTCTCTCCCCATAGCCAATTAACACCAGGACTAAAAGCATACCGTCTTCTGATTGGTGTGCTCTTTGTTGCTAAGGTAGGCAAGGAGTTTTCTGATTGGCTGCTGTGAAATGACCAACGGATTGCTTTTGGGGGGTTGTGCTTTTTTGTTTTGTTTTTGCTTTGTTTCAAAAGCTCCTCATCATCACCTGGCAAGAATTTGCAGATAATGGCTTACTAAATTATGAAATCAGCCTTATCTAAGAGAGTGCTTGCTGGATATGTGGCTAGAAATTTTGGGGGTTGTAGCCCAACACAACTGGAGAGTACCAGATTGGGCACAGCTGGATGAAACAGCCATTCTTTCAGGGTGAACAATATGTCCCTCTGCAGTTTTGGGGAGACTGAAACTCCCATTATCTATGCTGGTTAGCATGGGAACTGAAATTCAGTGCCATCTGATGGGCTAGGCAATGCCACCCCTGCTATATATATAATTGTTACCTAAGCTACACGTCGTCATGATCAGGAGCCCAGTGAATCATGTCCAATAATGAGCTGACTCCTGGGTCATGGGTTGTGGTGGCAGCAAATTATTATGGGGAAGATAACATCAAAGTTACTGGAAAGAAGAAATCTTTTTTAATCTCATATTTGATTTTTATTTAGAGGTAGTAATAGGAGACTGCCTAACCGCTAGGTGGGCGGGAGCTGGGGCAGAACAGCAGACGCTTGCCCTGCTGCGCAGCAATGCTGGGTCGCGATCCCGGGCCGCCGGCCTTCCAGCCAGCAAGCCGAGCTCTTAACCACTTGTGCCACTACGCCCCTCAATGGTCGGCTACCTTTCATATAATTAAGGATAATGAATAATGGTGATCTAGGAATCCTGGGTGAAGGTTATGTCAGATCTTCTTAATTCAAGTATAATTCTGTTTAATTTCTAATTCTGCTGAATTCAAGGAATGAATTGCCTGACATTTTTATCTACTGAAAGCTCTATTTGTCCACTAGGATTTGCTACAGGCAATGCTTAGAAAGGAAATCTGGCTAAAAATAACTAAGGCCAGGGCCGTTTCAATTGTGACCCCTACTTAATGGAATATCCTCCCCTTGAGGTGCAAACTCTACCTTCCCCAGGTAATTTTAAGAGAAATTTGAAAAATGTAATACAGATATACAGAGAAAAATTCCCATAAATTTCTAGAAGCTATACTGTGAAAATATATGTGAGAAGTGAATAAAAAATGGAAGGACAGAGAAAGGTCAGCTGGATTAGTTTAACAGTCTATTGAATCTTGTAATCTGTTCTTACAGTGGCTAACTAAATGCTATTAAATGGGAAGCCAAAGCAATAGTTCAAGCCTGTAGTTTAACCGTAACATTTCTTCATAAATACACTACCCCTGAAAATTCAAAATTGTCTTGAGAATAGCAGAATCAGAAGATCTAGTACACATACAAAGTTTATGCCAGGATCTCATGTTGAACCTCTTAAGAGAGGGCTTGCATCTATTCCTATGAATGTTTGTATACAAAACACACTACATTCAGCACTACCTAATTCCAAATAAGTGTGCACACAATATAGAATGAATAAATATATTTGCTACCATAAAGATTCCACAAAGGAAGCCCTAATAAAATATATAGGATGTTAGATTACACAAAATTTCACAATCTGAGTATGTTCATCATTCAAAGGTGGTGGAACTTATCTTAGTTTTTACATTAACAGAAGCGGGTCCAATAAAAACAAATCACTGCCCCTTGTTGATATAACTGAAAACCACACCAGTCCACTGACACCAATAATCACACCCTTGTTCCATAACATCAACATCTGGAATCATGCCTGCAATTATCCGCCCACATTGGTCTAAATCAAGGGAATTGACACAATTCCCCAATAATATACTGTATTCTCTAGTCATGCACCAGTCTGTTTTTTTTCCCTGAAGCACAGCTTTTCTAATTTTTCTCACACCCTGATTCCTTTTTTACAGGGTACAGTTGCCAAGAAAGAGCCCACCTCAAAGGCTTGTCATTATGAGGAATATAGAAGGAAGATTATTAGATTATTAGATTATTAGGAGTATTAGATATACTCCTTGCCACCTTGAATTGTTTATAAAAGTAATAAAGGCTGGATATAAAGAAACAAATAAAGTGTCTCATAGCAAACACTCGCTCTGGGAGGCCTATAATATATGGGCTGCAAACTTGTGCTGAAGTGCTAGATGGCAGCAAAGACACAGTTTTATGTATTACTTTGCTCCCATCTAGTGGATGCCTGGATTTTCAAAACCCGGTTGTGGTAGCCCTAGTTTCTAGTATACCCATTGACACTTGCTGCACAGAAGAACTCTTGATCCATACCATCTCATATGTGCACATTAAGCAAACAAAATTCTGCCCAGTCTCCATCCTTCTTCACTAGGAACAAGGAAATTCACACGTTAACACTTGTTAGTGTATAACTTAGTCTTCTCCCAAGGCAACTAGAGGGGGGAATGCATGACTGGCTGGCTGGCTTTGCTGTGTGTTCCAGGCCAGCCAACTTGGCTTCTTTCCTGGAATTGACTGAGTCCCAACTAATCCTCCTCTGCAGTGATTGAGGGTTCATGTTCCTACTTTCCCACAGGCTTCTTCATAAACAATATTCATCTCAAGAAACTTTGCAACTACGAATAGAGCAGTGAAGCTGACTTTTCCTTCCAAAATAGATGAATCCAGAAAAGAAAGAGAAAGGGAGACTGTGTCCATGCTAATTCTGGGGAATCTATCTGAGCAAGATTTGGGTAGCTCTGCAAACCAGTCTTTTTAAAGAGACATGGTACCCAACATTGCAGTCCTAAAGTATATGCAAAGCTTGCCAAGTAGCTTCTGTTCTTCAGATGAGGTTTTTTAGATATGGGAGAAAGGCCAGCCTGACTGAAAAGCATGTGGACCATGTGAAGAGTTGAATAGGAAATTGATGCTGAAAGTATCACTTGCACAGCCTAGTCCTGTGCAAAGTAGTTTCTGCAAGGCACAAAACCATGCCCCCAGGCTAGTTGTGTTTTAGGAAACAGTGCCAGAGCATAGCTTGTTATGCCCTGCAAATGAAAGCTCATAGGATCTGTATATGAAGAAAGAAATCTTCTTCCCTCTGGTATTATTCTGGCAGTTTGCTGAAAAGCTCCTCCTGAAATAATCCTATTAAATTAGGAGCAATATGATTGCTCCATAGTACCAGGATAGTGGTACTATGAGGAGCAGCTGAAGCTTAGGGGCCTATGCACCAGATGTTCTGCAAGCAAGGAAATCCTAGAGCTTTGCTTTGTGCTACAACAAAATACCGTGCTGTTTCTAGAGAGGCAGCAAAGAACGTATGCTTTGTTTGAAAAGGAAAACACAGGTTTGAATGTTTTTAGCACTAATTTTGTGCCTATCATGAGACTCAATTCCTCCTTGCACGAAAGACAAGAAAGCTATAAGTACTTTCAGTAGCATATCCATAAAAAAAACACTTTTAAAAACAAGGCAGACACTATGGCCACAGGCTACAAGTGTTCCTGTCACCTAGAGGCTTTTTTTGTCCCCACATGATTAGTTCAGGATTACCTCATTAAGCAGTTCTCTGTGGCAAATTTCTCATTATCCTAAAGCTATTGAGTCTCGTGGCTGGGGGATAAGATAGAAATAATTTTATCAAAGCATAAATCAAATACAGGATCTTTCAGAACTGAATTCATATTGCTTCATTCCATGAAAACCTCATCCTAAAGTTTTCCAAATAGCAGGACCTCTATGGCTACTCCGTTTCACAGAGCATTCAACTTCAAATGCAGCCTGATAAACTGTAGCCTACCTGTTAAGATGCTGGGTTTCTTGGCTGGAAGGTCAGCAGCCTGAATTCAAGACCCAGATGTGCCTAATGAGGTGAGCTCCCATTATTCACCCCAGCTCCTGGCAACCTAGTAGTTAGAAAGTATGCAAAATGCAAGTAGATAAATAGGTACTGATTAAATTGGTGGGGAGGTAACAGCATCCATGTGTCTTGGCATAAAGTCATGCCACATGATCACGGAAGCATCTTTGGACAATACTGGCTCTTTGGCTATGAAACGGAGAAGAGCACTGCCCCCTAGAGTCAGACACAACTTAAAAGGGAAAGCTTTACTTTTTTTAAACTGTATACATCCCATTTCAAACCCAGCCACTGAGGTGAACTAGTGTAGCCCTAGTGCTGGTCCCAAGCCTGGATAAATGGGGAGGGTTGCATCAGGAAAGGCATCTAGTGTAAAACCTATGCCGAATTAATACACAAACAAACAGATTTCCATACCAGATTGGTCGAGGCCTGGGTTAACAACTACCACCAGCGGTACTGTTAATCAACAGGGTACTGTTGGAAAGTGTGCTACTGTTGGACAAAGGAGGAGAAGGGTAGGCATGCCTGGAGAAAGCAGGAGAGGATAAAGGTTGAAGTGTGGAGATGAGAGTAGGAACCTTAAATGTTGGCATTATGACAGGTAAAGGAAGAGAACTGGCTGATATGATGAAGTAGAGAAAGGTAGATATATTGTGTGTCCAAGAGACTAAGTGGAAGAGCATTAAGGTGAGGAACATTGGAGGTGGGTTCAAAATGTTCTACCATGGCATGGATAGAAAGAGAAATGGCATAGGAATAATCTTAAAGGAAGAATTAGCAAGAATGTATTAGAAGTGAAAAGACTGACCAATAGAATCATGAGTGTGAAACTGGAAATTGAAGGGGTAGTGATAAATGTCATCAGTGCATATGCTCCGCAAGTTGGGTGTGAGATGGATGAAAAGAAGAATTTTGGAGTAAGTTGGACAAAATGGTGGTATGCATACCCAGAGAAGAGAAAGTAGTGATTGGAGCAGACTTTAATGGGCATGTTGGTGAAGGGAACACCAGTGATGAGGAGGTGAAGGGTAGGTATTAGGGAGAGAAATGCAGAAGGGCAGATGGTGGTACATTTTGCAAAAAGAATGGAAATGGCAGTGGCAAACACATAGTTTAAGAAGAAGGATGAGCACAGGGTGACATATAAGAGTGGAGGAAGGTTCACACAGGTGGACTACATTCTATGCAGGAGATGCAGTCTGAAAGAGATCAGAGACTGTAAGGTGGTGGCAGGAGAGTGTGTGGTTAGACAACACAGAAT
Organism: Acrochordus granulatus; assembly: GCA_032468055.1. Taxonomy (NCBI): domain Eukaryota; kingdom Metazoa; phylum Chordata; class Lepidosauria; order Squamata; family Acrochordidae; genus Acrochordus; species Acrochordus granulatus. The sequence goes on from JANHZU010003712.1 coordinate 123,386, forward strand.
GGTGGTCTGCAAGATGATCTTAGAAGCAAAGAAAAGTAAGAGAGTGAGGACTGTACCAAAAATCAGATGATGAAAACTGAAAGAGGAAGAACTTGTGTGAAATTTAGGAAGAAAGTGAGTCAGATCCTGAGGAGGCATGAGATGACTGGGCAACTATTGCCATAGTGGTGAGGGAGGCAGCTAGGAAGGTTCTTGGTATGACATCTGGAAAGAGTAAGGCACACAAAGAGAAAGCATAAGAGGAAAGAGACAGGCGAAGAAAAATTGGGATCACAAGAGAAACAAGGAAAGCAGACAAGAGTATAAGGAGATGCGAAACAGAGTGAAGAGAGAAGTGGCAAAGGCAAAAGAAAAGGCATATTGATGAGATGTATGAGAAGCTGAACTCAAAGGAAGGAGAAAATATCTTGTATTGACTGGCCAGACAGAGAAATAGAGTGGAGAGGGATGTGCTGCAAGTTAGGGTAGTAAAAGATACGGACGGAAATGCACTGACAAACCAAGAAAGTGTTTTAGGTATGTGGAAGGACTACTTTGATGAACTGATGAATGTAGAAAATGAGAGAGAGAGAGGTTTGATGAGGCAGACATAGTGAACTGGGACACGTGGAAAATTAGTAAGCACGAGGTGAGGTGGGATGAAAAATGGAAAGGCAGTTGGCCCGGACGATATACCAGTAGAGGCATGGAACTATTTAGGAGAGATGGCAGTGGAGCTGCTCACCAGACTGTTTAACAAGATTCTGGAAAGCAAGAAAATGCCTGAGGAGTGGAGAAGAAGTGTACTTGTCCCAATTTTTAAGAACAAAGGGGATGCACAGAGCTGCAGCAACTATAGAGGCGTCAAGTTGATGAGCCACATCATGAAGCTGTGGGAAAGAGTAGTAGAAGCTAGGCTGAGAGGAGAGGTAACGATCAGTGAACAGCAATATGGTTTTATGCCAAGAAAGAGTAGTACCAATGTAATGTTTGCGATAAGAGTGCTGCAGGAGAAGTATAGGGAAGGCCAGAAGGAACTGCATTGTGTGTTTGTGGATTGGAGAAAGCATATGGTAGAGTGCTCCCAACCTCTCCCTCTTTCTGTTGGCCAGGCTATCTATTCCTCTAAATCCTTTGCACATCCCAAACTTTCCTCTTCCCTTGTTAGCTGCTCAGAGGGGTAGCCCATCTGGGCAAAGTTTTGCAGAGAGAAAAATATCCCTTTTCCCTTTATTTCTTACTAATTCATGCAGAGTCTTTCTGATCTCAGAACATTCCCCATTTACCTGCTTTCCACCACTCCTTTTTTCTTCTTTTCTTCTTCCCATCAACCATTCAACAACCTGGGGATTTGCTTTTGTTCTAAGCTCTCTCTCTGCTTATTCAGAAATTAGTCCCCTCTATCCATCTTCTCTCCCACTCTCTGAACTTTAGGGATCTGGTTACATCTTAACTATGGAGTCAGGATATCTTGAAAGAAGTTGATTGTTATTACTCTCATTTTCTTAACATTTCAGAGGTCCTTATTTCTTCTGCATCCTGCAAACTTGAATCCAAAGAGAGAACCTTTACTAGTTTGCATCAACTTTCCATAAACACTGGGTTTCACCTATACAATATTTTATGGCATTAGAGAGCAAGGATGGTGTAATAATAGTCAAAGTATGCAAAGAAATTATACAAATTAATCTGCCCTTATCTGGGAATGCATATCCTGACTTTCTTCTTTCTTTTAAATGTGTTAAATCAACTCTAGAGTTTAAGTTTCTAATGTAACATAGCAAGAAGTGACAGCATGAACCCACTCCCATCAGTCTCGTGATATACAGTATACAAGTAATCCAGGAGAGAAAGAGTAGAGTTGACAAGTGATATAAGCATTCAGGAGAATCTGATCCCTTTGTTTAGCAGGTAAAGGTAGCCTCCTTGGGGTCAGGCCTCTCAACCAAAACATTGCCACTTACTGTAGCTCTTTTGTTCATCTGGGAGGAAGAAGAATAGTAGTTGTGTGTGTGTGTGTGTGTGAGTGTGTTCAGCAATATTATTTGATCTTAACCTACAGAAGAAGGAGATAATGGAAGGTTATCTCTTGAATACACAGCTGTCCTCTTTGGTATGTATCTTCTCTGTCTGGGTAGTTGTCTTTTCCATTTCTTTCTTACTGGCAGTGCAAGCAGGCATAATTAGTGCAAGATAATCTGCTACAGGTGTAGCCTGTCACAAAAATTGGGCTATGGTTAACTATGGATTTGGAGAAGGAAATGGCAACCCACTCCAGGATCCCTGCCAAGAAAACCCCATGGACAACAACAAAAGGCTAAAAGAGA